>JABFPT010000458.1:9759-24451 GCA_022817245.1 Nixonia krombeini | reverse complement strand
AGTGCGGTTGGAAAAAAATGTGCAGTAAAATGTACAACAATTTTCATTCGGGCGATGTTTGCGAAAAGAAAATGTACCAGAAAGTTAAGCTGTGTTTAACGGAGTACAAAAAGGGATGGGTGAACACGGTCAGATATCACAACCGACTCGTTGCTGTAAACGATCGGTCGTTAAAATAGTCAGGCTCGTGTCCGCGGCTTACCACGGTCCTGTTGATTCATTCATACGGAAAGAACATGAGTAGCAAGGATTTCCCTCGGGCCAGATGCGACCGAGCGTGAAGCTGATCACTTCCTCTTCTCTAATAGAGCGGTCGGGATAACGAACGCCTTACCGTTCGTTACCTGGCCGTTATGTAATAAGTCTTTACGACCGTCTGTTGTATCGACTCTAATGTGATTCATCGAAATAGAGGCAGTTGGAGATATCGTGCATTCTGTTCCTACAAAAACCCGTACAATCGCATATACCGAAAACCTGACTAGATTTTTCTTAGGCACGGCAGATGAAAGTGTCACTCTCCGGAGTAAAAGTTTTACTATTTCTGGTCTCTCTAACAGTCCCGAGTGAAAGCCATTTATACGTATATTAAATATATGTCTGCTTTCTGTATATTATTTCTAAATACTATTATACGTTATTTCTGTCGGATATAAATCATCTCGACAAAATATCCATTCCCTGCTATTCGTTGTTATGTTACGTGTGACAGCCGCAATCCGCAAACAGTTCGCAAATGTCGCTTTGATTCAGACGCGAAATATCAGAGGCGTGACTGAGAAGTGCGTAACGTCCGGTGAAGAGAGTCGGCGGAAGTGAATAGCCACAAACCGAGTGGCCTGCAATGATAAAATAACAATTTCCAATCTCGCCTGGTCTATTCGACGATGAAATTACAAATTAATGAATTATGAATTGAAAGTGATGACGCGCCTGGGATTTGCATGGAGCGTATAGCGGCCCTGAGCGAGCGAATCGGCCCATATGATTATTTTTGTATTTCGGTAACGAATTGCGCTTTCGATAATTTGCGCGGCACCGACGATGCACAAGCCGGACCTATCGCGCTGCGACCATCAACAAAAACGTGTAAAGTAATTACGCGAGCGTGACTGCCGACCGCAGGGCATTTCACGGGTGAGACAATGGCGTCTCGCTAATGGCAACAAATGAACGTTTTTCACGTTTTCAATTAACTCTCAAATGGCAATTAAAACGTTTTAATATTATTTCCAGAGCGTCGAGCGCCGGCAAACGCGACCTTTTTTTTTCACTTTCGGTGCGAAATAATTGATGAAAAAGCCGCCGCCCGAAATTCCATCAAATCGCTTCTCGCAATTTCGATAGGTCCATTCGCGCGAGTGGACGCAATACCGCGCTGGAACAACGTAAGGCTCGAATTAGAGGATCAGGGCGGCGACGCGTCTAACAACGTGAAAAAGCAATGCATACATTTTCCATGGCAATAAATTCGTTAGTCAAAATGGCACCGGAAGACACACGGACGACCCGCTAAATGAATCCACATGAAAACGCCAACATTTTTATTCGTCACGCTCTCTCTCTCTCTCCCTCTCATCCTCTCTTTTAATTTTATGCATCCGATCTCTTTCGCGTTTTTTACGTAAATATAACCTCGTCGCAGTGACAATTTTTAAAGCGGCGCAGCGACCTGCCCTGTCACTCCAACCGACTGTTTCATCTTTCCATTTCGCCGCGTGTTCCATATTTCTACGTTATTCAAAATGTTACGCGCTTTCATAAAATTCCTGCAACTCGCGCGGCCTGCTCGAGAAATCCCGGTTAAACGGCGTCACCTTTGAAAGGAGCCGCGTAAAACTCCCGTCGGCGGGACTTGACGGGGCGTGCACCGCCTTCGCCGAGCAGAGAGAGAGAGACGAAGCGGTTCCGCATCCGTACCTGGGCGACTTCATAAATTAGCGCGCTGCTCGTGTCTCTTATTTCCCGTGCATTTTTCAGCAAGGTTACGCGGCAAAGGGAAACACATTCGGCCATCTTTGCTAGGAGTGTTTGACAAATAACCCACGCCTGCCTCGCTCTCCCGACACGCAGGCAAATAATATCGAACAAATTTCTACACTTGCCATTCAAAGGCACCACACGCCGCTCCCTACAACCCTCTTTTAAACGAGTAGAAACGTATTACTAGGCGGCAGATTATTACCTCTTAATTAACCGTTTGATGTTTCGCCTTAAAAAAAAAAGTGCAAAAATGCGACAACTGCTTACAAAAGCACTGCAGTATTCACATGACTGACTAGAACCTTGGAATAAAGTAGAAACAAACTGCAGTGAAATTATAATGGTAATTATTGGCAAGTAAAGTATTTTAGTGCTTTTCGTTAAGAATTTAGTTTTATGAAAGGTGTTACGGTCAGAGGTATTTCGCCCAAACGAGACATTTTCCATTGGCGATGTGCCCTGCATATTTTAACTGTTTCGAGTAAAAAGGCGTTCTTTCGCGTATATTGTATCTTGTGACTGTTGTTGGCTGAATAGCCACTGAAGCCGGAATTATGGCAACGTTATCCTTTACACTCGGCCATGATTGCCCGGGCGACGGCGTCAAAGGAGTAAATTGTGTCTCTTCCACTACCCTCTAGATATTTACTTTGCCTCGACAGCCTTGGCACGCATTATTCGTTTAACCGTGACGGATCTGACGCACAAAGCTGCTACAACGCGACACCGGAAGCAGGAGAATGTCGCGCTGGCGAATGCGCCCGGTTCCGTTAGCGGAATGAGCGTCACCTACCACCGCTGATTAATCCGAAAGGACGAGCACTGCTGAAATAGCACACGTGAGTAAATTTTGCTTTCACGTTGCTCTATTTACGTCGAGTTTTTTTACCAGTTGTGCACTGACTTAATCAAGAACAGAAAATTACGATCAAACGATCATTTGCAGAGGGTGAAGTGAGCCATGAGGAGAAAAGAGAGAGAGGAAGTGAGGGGGGGAGTAAGTGGAATTTTCTCCGAAAGCTTAAATTCCGAAAGAAAGAATAAAAGGAATCGAGTCAAATGTCTCGCATTACTTAAACGAAGGAAGGCGAGACTGTTTCGATTACTCGCAGAATCCACAACGACGCATTCGCGTAGCATGTCGTCGGATCAAGAGCTCCCTTTCTACGGAATTTGCAGCATCTTGGGGTAAATGTTCGAAACATTAATGAACATTTTATCTGGTATTAGCTCAATTCGTCAGTCACGCTTTCCACTCGACGAACAGTCTCGAACGACGTCAAGTAACAAAACGCTATGGAAAGATATCAAATTTGTCGGACCTTCCGTATTTTGATTAAGTTGCGCGATGAATAGGGTGTGCGAGTACGTGCGTGAGAAACGCCGAGTCTGCATATAATAATTGGGAGACTGCGAATATGAATTAGTCAGGAATAATACGATCAGCGGCGGGTTTTTTAATCATCTTGTTGTACCGAAAGAAAAGCAATTTTCACTAAGGGCCAGGCAAGGGAAAGAGAGATGGAATCATTCGCGTGAAGAATAAACGAACGAATTGAATTTGAAGAAATCTGTCCGACCTTGACCCGCCGATAAAGCCGTGATTAGGAAGAATGCAACAGATTCCACGATCGACCGGCTCGAGAAACACTGATGAGATGTCGATTTTAGGCCATCTGCATTCTTCGGGCATTCATTTCGTCCATTTTCTCCCTTACAGCTCGTATTCCGTATCTTTTGAACTTTCCGCAATGGCATATTCCTTCCCTGACTCTGTCGCCACAACTGCGGGGACGAATGTTTGAAAAAGCGAATTAGTGACGTGGCAGCATCGCGATTGTTCAACGCGATTCACCGGATAAATTAATCCTGTCAAAATCATTTCAAATTTCACTCACTTTTACAACTTACTTATAAAGGAATTAACAAAATTAATAAACAAAAACAAATAACTGACTGATCGCAATACTTCAAAAACTTATCTGTGGATGCATTACACCTGTAAATAGTTTAGTGTGGAAGAAAATAGGAAAGATATTTGAATTTTCGTACTCAACGTTGTCTGGAACATAATTGGTACCAATGACAGTATCCATTTTGCACTGGTAATAAACAGCATTAATATTCGCAAGACAAAATTTTCCACCGCGTCCCTTACAGCGTAAATTAGTCAATTCACAGTATCAGAATCGGAAGTATCGATGCGAGAGGCGTTGAAATAAGAGAACATTTTCACAGGTTTTTTTAAATCTGGCTTTTTTTACGTCGCTTACGGCGGGAAACTGGCCGATTATTTAGCAGGGCGCGAAAGAGGCGGTTGAAGATTTGTTCGATAAATACGTGGCCGAATTTACTTTTTACCCGGCCTGACGGTAATTTAGCTCATTCAGCTGTTTTCCAAAGGGGCGCTCTTTGCGGATCGTAAAATTGTATAAGTAAAACAAACGGGATAAATGGGAAAAAGAGGTGGCCCGAAGGCGGAAGCGCGTTTGTTTCAATTTGCGGGAGGGACGGCGTGTAGCAGGAGAAGAAAACGGGGTTGCCCAAATCGAATGCAGGATGGTCGCGGTGAGCGGGGAACGTCGGATGGTCGTTTTTTATTTTTAAAGTAGGCCATAAGGGAAATTCACGGCTCCTGCGGGACTTGAGACGTCGCTCTCAAAAACGTCCGGACAAAATTAAATCATCTATCAAGAACTGCTCATCGTATCGTGACTTAATTAAAAAATTAATTTGGATTTATCGTCAAACACCCCGTTGTGAAAACTTGGGAGAGGTTCAGCATTGAAGGGAAGAGAAAGGTGAAGGGTTACGTAGTCGGCGCCGCGGTGCAAATTGTTTACAGTTTTTATGATTTATTCACCGTCGCACAAAGTAACGCGAAGGTAACTGGTCAGAGTGCGCTAAAGATATTCGATAAGTTTTAATAAACACTTCAGAGGTAAACGTAATGCTGCGTAAATTGGATTAGTTTGCAGGAAGTAGTGTGTTGGGACGGGCAGAAGAGGGCGCCACCGCCGATCCCGTTTATTCCGCCAGACGCGAGGTAGCGTTAACAATTTTTTAACTCATTCGAAACATTTCCAATCTGCGCGGAACATCGTAATTCTCTTCCGCCGCGGGGACTATCAGGTACAGATTCCGCGACGGCTCAGCCGCTTTAATTATGATCCCGAGCATCGGCGTAAATCATGTCAGGCCTGTTTCCGATGTCATTTCCCCATCCATTTGCAATTAATGGGAAACTTTCGAAGCGTTGAACGCGCGCCGCACTCACTTTCACGCTCGCCGCTATCGCACTTGTTTTGTTTTTGCGCGTAGCAAGTTTGCGAGCGAGCGCCGCGCGGCAGAATAATAGTAAAAGCGAAGGGATTAACAATAACGACACAGACGGAGGAGTTTGGTACAGGGAAAACGGGGGTGGCCGG
The DNA here is from genome assembly GCA_022817245.1 of Nixonia krombeini. Taxonomy (NCBI): domain Eukaryota; kingdom Metazoa; phylum Arthropoda; class Insecta; order Hymenoptera; family Scelionidae; genus Nixonia; species Nixonia krombeini. The sequence goes on along the minus strand of JABFPT010000458.1, from coordinate 19,040 downwards.
GGAAGCAGACAGTTTGCTTTTCATACACGTTGCAATATGGAATTTGATTAACGAGACATGTGTAAAAGGTGGCCTTAATAACTTTATTAATTTGCAGCGCGATCGTCGTTCCCTTCATTACTCGGTAATTCTTACACGAAGAAAGTAAAGTATGTGTCGTAAAAATTGATGAAGCGTTGGAATGATCTCTTGCATTTTTCAAATTTTCACCCTATATCTCTTCTCCATTTGAGAATTTCAAAGTAGATGGGAAACCATTCCGTCCCGAGCTCTGAGGACAATCGAATGAGTCAAAGCACGTCAATCGGGACCAATAATACGACTTTTCATTACAGTTATTGCACCAACAGTTCTATCCCCATCATTTTTCGACCTTTTTTTAAAAAAAAAAGGCACTCACATTCGAAAATGCCACGATTGCTGCACGGACTCGGACTCCTCGTCGAAGTGGGTATTATATAGTCTGAACAACAGAAGAAAAATGTAAAAAAAAGAAATTTTTTTTTCAATTTTCCTTACTCCTTCAATTAGCCTCTATTAAGTACCCGGTCAATTTTTCTCAAAAAATATACGTCGTCTTTCAGCTTAGAGTTACATCCCTATAAAGTGAGCCCCCGTTTTTTGCCATTAAAAAAAATGGTGATCTGGATAATCATGTAATAGTTCTACAGTTCCTGACTAATTTTTCAAATAGTTATATGCATATTTCAGGAAAAAATTAAAAAACCGTTTCGCGGTATTAACTTCACTTAGCACACTTTTTCCGCAAAAATTAATTCATGAAAAAAATAGATTTTCAACAGTTCTAAAATTCTCAACAGTTTTTAGAACGAAAGCTCGTGAATTTTAACAAATAAGAAACACCAAAGTTGTAAAAATAGGTCTACAAAAATCGACATAAATTGGTAAGTTTAACTGATATGGAAGAAGCTTTGAAACTTGGTAGATTACGCTCCCACCATGAAACTTATATCTTTTTTCTCGAACATCTCTGCTCCTAATGCTTGGATGAGCCAACATGGTGCGTCGCGAGATGTATCCAGTGGTATATAATTCAAAGTTGAAAGCCGAAGTTGGTTTTTCGAAAAAAATTCAAGGGTTTTTGAAAAAAATTGAAAGTACCCCTTTGGAAAAATGCCGAAAAATCAACTGCGGAATTCAGCTTTGACTTACACACCAACCGATAGATCTCGTGACGGACATCAAGAATCACACCCTACGTTCACCTCTCTCGCCACTAGGGCCGGAAATATTGAGAGAAAAAGAGAAACTGGATGGGGATAAAACAAAAAATATCCTTTGAAAATTATCGAAAAAGTTTTGTTATCATTTCTTCTGTTTTGCACACTATTCGACGTGCGCTTGAACGAGGAGTCCGAATCTGTGTCGAAATCGCGACACTTGCGACTTCACAAGGGTTTGAGTTACACATTAACAAATAGATCTGATTTTGAAAATCGTGAATCAGTCCCTATTTTGACCCTTCTTATCATTAAGGACAGAGACATTAAGAAAAAAAGAAACTTGGCAGGAAGGGGTAATGAAAAAACAGATGGTGATTCGTAAAATCAGCAGTCCCAAATGATTTCTCAATTTTTTTGCAAAACTTTCACGAAACTCCTTCTAAAATTAGTCAAGAACTCTAGAAGTATCGCAGAACGACCCAGAACTTCAATTACTTTTTGAATTTTCAAAAAACAGCTGCTTATTTCACAAGGTCCTGTGACCTCTTCCTACCCCTTCTGCGTTACGCTCATCCTTGGCATACCGTGGGAGGCATACGTGCGTTTGTAGCGCCGCTCCGAGTTTGAGTCCCGGTAGAGATCTTCTTTTTGTTTGATGCACACCAACGTATGAAAACCGAAGATCCGTGTTTATTCTCGCCGATACGGAATCTGAAAATCACATAACGTTTCACTTTCCCGGCGCGTCGAGAAACATCTTCGCGGAAAGTAACCTTGCGCAAAACGAGGGAAATTTTCCAGTTGGCCTTTCATCGGTGCGGACAGAGCCGCGACAGGAAACTTTGAATCCGGTAAGTTCAGAAAATTTAGGAAGTTCCTCGAAACGTTACATAAAGTTCGTTGATCGAAGTCCCGTTAAGTCTTTCGCGGCATCCGGTACACTCGCCGTCTCTTTTCTCCCAGCTCTCTTTTCGCCCCCTGCCACCCCCTGCTGCCCTCTTAATCCCCCCTCAATCCCCTCCTATCGCTCCACCGCCACCCCCTCCCCCCAAGCCTCCTCCATCACGCCCCGTCAGCTGTACACCTTACTCTCCGTCGCATTGGCCAAAGATACGTGGACTGACTTTTATACGAGCTCGCATAAAACTGCGAAGATACCAACTTGGAATGCCCGGACTTGGGAGACAGTTGAGAGGGAACATTAAGGCGAAACTTATGAATTCCTGGACGGCTTGCACGTGTATTGTGATACTACGAGAGGTTCTTCTTTTCCTGCCTGTCAGCCCCCGCCTCGCCCGACCGCCGCTGCCTCTTCCTCTTTCACTTCTAACTGCATAACTTCTTGATATCGAGCCTGCACTTTTCCAGAAGTATACTCGGAAGGCATCGGCCAGCCATTTTTATTATCCGATGATTTCCGGCCTCAAACTCCGGCCGCGCTTCTTATCGAAGAATTCCTACTTACTCAAGTATTGATTGCAGTATCCATGAAAATGCTTTTAGTTAAATGCACGGCTAAATTATTTACCGTTTCAGCAGAAAGAATTTGATAATGTGCGAACATTAAACGACAAACTATTTCGCTGAAGGAATAAAAACTTTGTTACTTCCCCGCGCGCTTACGTTACTCGTGTATTAGAGAATTTCAGCGCCGGGGTAGCCGGTCTTTTTTACTTTTTTCTTAAGAGCAGAATATTGCAAGAATGTGTTATTTGCAATCGATACCCTGTTCGTTACTACGTTTATTTGCGCAAATGCATCTTTCGAAATAGTTTCGCTAATTAATTATACCATTGTTACAAGAACAATAAGAAATTCAGTTTTACCAAATACAATTACTTTCGCACATTATATTCTCGAAATGTGTATTTGCAGTTATTATCAGTTTGTCTATAATTACTACCAAAAAATAGTATTAAAAATTTGTGTATAAAACAACGCATAAATGAAATTATTTGTTAATAACCGAATATCTTTTTACTTCATGTGCAGTTAAAAAAGTTTTTATCAGTTAATGCAAATGTGTAACAGTTATCACATTTATTTTCGTGTTTTATAGAAATTTCATCGCCAGTCATTACAAAATTTTATTAGCGATTAAAATTTCATTCACAGGCAAAAAAGCTGCTGGTAACAACGTTTATTCCATAACTGCTCTCATATTTTATTTACTTGCACCAAAATATTACAACCCCTGTATAAAAACTTGGCAGATCCTTTTTGTACTTTCTGCGAAACTTCATCAGTAGATACTGTTTTGTTTAGAAATGATGTAAACCTGTATTAGTAGCTTATTACAGCTCTGTATCGATTCTAATTAGCGCATTGAAGGTAGTGCAACAAGCACGCATTTCACAGTTGCATTAAATAATGAATTGCTTGTAAATACAAATTTCTAAGAATATTACACAATACACTAAATCGTTTCGTATCTCTTTACATCTTATTTTAGTTAATGCAACTGCGCAATTTCCATAATTCACTTTAATTTTGAAAGAAAGATTTCAATTGCAACATTATTGGAATTGTGGTTATCAAAAATAAAGTGTAATAAAGTACAAATGAAGGTCGTCAATTACTCATTGACACTGTACGAAATAAGAACAATGTCCCAACGCAAACCTTTTTTCGCATCGTATTTCAGGAGGCTATTCCTTAAGGAAGAAAAATTGTAGGTCGATTCGAGACCTTTCATTTGGCAGGAAGGAGGGAGATAAGACGAGTTGCAAAAAGAATAATCGTAATGCGACATTTGCGAGCTCTCGAAGGATTTACTTTTATGGTGCCCACGCGTCACCCTTTTTTCCTACTATTTACGTCAGATTCCACATCAACGGGCAACAGAGATGGCGGCAAACGACATTTACGTCCTGTTTTTTTATTTATACTCCTTTTTCAGAAAGAAATTAAAACGAACTTTCTCATACGCAAGGGCAAAAAATACGAAAAGCTTTGCCCTCCTTCATTCGCCGACACGCGAAATTAAACGTATTAAACCATGTCGAAAGCGAGACGAAAGTTTCGTGCAGCTTTCGCAAATAAAACAAAAGTCGACGGTAATGACGGCAGAAGATTGCAAGTTGAATGGGAAAATTAAAAATCGCTGATAGAAGCGTTGTAAAAGGGAACGTTAGTCGTATCACTGATTGTGAAAATTTGCCACGGCATGCGAGCGTCTTCGTCACACGTCCGAACGTGGCGTCGTGTCCTTTGATTAATAAAGGCGGGAAAGGGAAAGCGAGCGTGGTGAGGTGGTGACGTGGAGCGGGAGATTGGGAGATCGAGGAGGGAGGGAGGGAGGGAGAGGAGCGTCGCAAAGGGGCCGAAGTTCGTTACGGCAACGGGGTTATGAACAATGTGGCTCCGTGAATTCGGCGACGCGACGTTTTTTTCGACTTATTGTTCTCATCTCGTGGTTATGGCTGCGATTACATACTCGAGGAACAATGCTTGAAAATTTGCGCGAAAGACGCACAAAAGGTAACGCCGAGTAATCGTCGGAAGTACTCTGTGGTTGATATAGCGGAGGCTACGAAATTGAAGAGTTGGGAAGTAATATTGGGCGCCGAACTTTCACCCGAAACACGTTTGTGCTTGGGCGAAATTGCTCAAGACTCCGCACTGCAAGAAAATAAAGCGATCGCGCGGGTATCTTTGGGAAATTGTCTTTTAATTAATTTTCGGATAAGTAACAGCGGATGGAATTTATTGCGTTGTTATTAAGTCGCAACGCTGAGTGCGGAAGTGGCGAAGAAGTGTAAGAGAAGGGAATTGTTTTGCGATTCCGCGACTTTGCGCGTTGCGGCACGTGCGCTTGATCTGTCACTTCGTAACTAATGCGCGCGTCTCTAATGTTCTTTCTCCGCTGATACGACTACTTAAAATTGCCACATTCACGCGCCTAATTAACGCAACACCACGACGATGATTATCAAATCCAGAAGTGTGAGTAGACAGAAGAATTTTAAAGAATTTTTTCACATACTGTTGAATTCGTGGAAAAGTAATTCATTTTAGTGCGCGAAAGTAGTACGTACGTACGGGAAAGGAACACGCACAAAGCTTCATGCTACGACTGGCAAAAAAGCAGTGACAAATATGTCTCGCTACATTCGCCGCCAAATGCACCGTTTTACGCAGGCAAGCGTAGTGTTTTTCGCAAACGTGATTCTGATGTTCGTACGCGGCTGACTTACACTCGCCGAGTAACAATAATCATTTAAAAAGCCAACAAAGGCTGAACAATCGCGGTAATCGTCGGTGTTGAATGTCGGCTCACTTTTTAAAGGGAACGTATCTAGGATTGAGTAAGCGGAGGAAAGCCTAGAGGGTGTTCGCGGCAGAGTTATGCGAATGAAGCCGCGGTAACTGCCGCTTCGCACGCAACGCCGCGCATTCAAATGTACACTCGATTTCTGCTAACTTTTCCACACCGATTGCGATACCTCGTTAAGTTATCAATTTGAGGAACGGTCGCTGTGGAAAAAACAAAGACACGTATGCATTTTGTGTATAGGAGGAGGGGGAGAGGGTGACAGGTAGCCGGAAAGCTGGCGCCTTTACTCGCACGCCTAAATGAAAATTCGAGGCTTTCCCTAAAATGCCGACGCCGCTGGAAATACAATTTGGATAAAAACGTCATATTTGTAATAAAATCCAATGTTTATTGGATCGGAATTTTCTTACACGTTTTTCGAATTTTATACGCCGTCTTCTTTCTTTTTTTTTTTCTTTTTTTTCACTCTTTCCTCCAACATTTCCCTGCTCTCACTTCAGCTTTTTATTGCTCTTTTGGACTGTATAAAACTCCTCCGTGTTCTTTTATGTACTTCCTCATCTCTCTTTCTCTCTCTCTCCCTCCCCTCCCCTCTCCATCACCTATTTTCGACTACTCCCGCGCACTTCCACACACCGGGAATAGAGAGTGAAAAAGTCTATTTGCTAAAATCCATAAAATATGTAGGCCGCCATATTTGGAGCACGTCCTCTTCTAAAGTAACTTTACATCACACTTAAAACGCTTCATTCCATTCGTTGATTTGTCACGTTCCGCCGTTCCCAATTCGATGAGACGGTTTGATAATAACGTTGAGAAACTGGATCACACGGCGAGCCTTCTGAAAATGATTTTCTTTGACTCGCCCGGGCTCGAAAAGCGGTCTGTATGAAATGAGGGGCCGGGTAAAAAGGTGGAGAAATGAAAATACGCGCATCCATAAATATTCAATGTGTTGGCGAAAAAAAGAACGGCATAAAAAGCGGGAAAAACGCTTCGCGGGCCGCGCTCCGCTTAAATAGTAGTTCGCCGAACTAATCGTTGGCTACTTTGCGACGACGAGCTTCATCCGCTGTTCGTTGCGCGTGAAACATTCGTTTATCACGATCGCGCGGACACGCCGCCATGTTGCCTACGAGCCATCGTACCTGATACAGCTGTTATTACATTCTCGCTGCATTATTATTAATCATATTTTTACGGCGCTGTAAATTGATCGGATTTTATGCATGAGCGGCGCGTCATACCGCGCTCTTTCTACTCGCTATCTTCTTTAAACTCGTCCTTTCATTCGATTCCCGTGAAGCGTCAATAACGCGCCGGGGAAATGGCGCGGAATTAAACCTCAATTTTACATTTGTATCCAAATCGTAGTGGCAGAAGACAGTATACATTTCTTTCTTACTCGCCTTTAATTATTACCGCAAATAATTTGCCCGCTTCAATCGTGATTTTACGGCCGCAATCGCGAGGAGCTTAAACGCGGAATCCCGAGGCGATAATACCGGTTAAAATAGACGCGTTTGCTCCGCGGTGTGTTGTAAATAAATAAATCGTTCTGCTGCTTCGAATCGTAAAACCGGCACAAATATATTCCGCCATAAATGTAAGCGTAAATATAATACATTCTTGCTCGCGTTTCCCCGAAGAACAGCCATCAATAATACATTAATATGGGAAAGGATGAATATGTGTGTGTATGTGTGAGTGCGGCCTTAAAATGCCTCGTGGCGAATTCGGGACTGTATCAACGGGCTGGCTTACCTCTTGATCCAGAATTAGAGGAAGGACGGGCGTGGGCGAGCGCCTTCCGCCCATTCCCACGTTCGAATCGCCCGGCGATGGGATTCGAGAGAGGGATGAAATAATTAGTTCCGCACATACATCGGGGACGCGATTCGTTTTCACACGTGAGACGCTCCCGTCCCGGACGAGTCGACGATAAGCCGGAGCGCGAAGCGTCGTCGATGCGCGCATAGGCGAATAAAAATTCATTGTTTTATATTCCAGCGGATCGAGGAGAACGGTATCGAGAAGTGCATGCATTTATTCATCCACATAACGATTATTGTTGTGTAAGAAAACAGAGCGGTAGAGGAGCATCGAAATTCCAAATATATTCGGTGAACGAGTGCGCACATCCGCATCGACGGAGCCGGGAATTTCGCAGACGAAAGACCCGAATCCCATTATTTCTTACGTAATTCCTACGCCGCGTCTATGCGCGACTGCGAACATTCGAATGTACGCTCGAGCCGCGATGGTGCATGTACGATATAAGTCGCTCGATATTTTACAGGATTGGAAGCACTCGGGATACATAAAGCGGACGTTGGCATCGCATGCCGCGGGCCGCCGAGTGCATTTTACATACATCTTTCCTCGAGTGTCCTCTTCCCCGCTCTCTTCCAACCCGTCGCCTACGCTTTCCACCGGACCCGCTGTCTACGCGCGTCTCCGTCATAAGAACCGCGCGCACACACACACACGTGTGCCAGCGCGCGCTCCAAGGTGGGAGCATCGGAGAAACTTTCCGACGCAATTGTCCCCGTGACGTATGTGTATCCGTCGCGGCGTCGCGCGCGCGCCACCCTGATCTACGCCAATGTCGAACTTGCCCCGCTCGCTCATCCTCGGGGACGCGATACCGACTTTCCTTGATAGACCGATCGCCGTTTTCCTCACCGCACTTTCCTTTCCCGTTGCTTCCCATTGCAGATATTTCAGCGACAAAACTTTCCTCCATCTGCGCGAGAACGAACGACGGATTTTCCGCGGAACGCTAACTATTGCAATCGCCAACTTTTTCTTTGTGCTTAACGATAATGCGAATGAATGTGGCACACGTGATTGGTTCATTGAGCAAACTTTCTGCATCGTCGTAGACTTAGTTTTTTGCTGCAGCAGCGAATCCTTTGGTGAATCCGCGAAGAAATTTAATCTCGGTCGAATACGCTACGAGATCACGAATTTCGTTTCGTTGGAATAACGAGGCTTGCGTTACCCTGACGATTTTGACGAAGTGCGCGTTTGTTGCACAGAGCAGCCCTGATTTTCCTTCACGGCAAACGCTTAATCGCAAACGTAACATTTCGCGTAACAGGGTGCAACGCAATTTGCTTGATCTTGTTACAAGAAGCATACGCCGCAAATTGAATGACGTTTTTTTCCACGGATTTATTTTGGAGCGAGAAGAAGCTCTCTCGGTTTTTGAAGATCCGCTGAAGACTCTGGCATTTTTGGGAAAAAAGAGGGAATCGCTTTTTCACGGGAAAGAAGCGGCGAGACTATGATAAATGATAAGCCGGTGGACCGATGAATGCGGCATCATCCTTTTTGCAGTGAAATAACGGGAACATCAGCATTGAGAGAGAGAGAGAGGTAGGGAGGGAGGAAGTGAGAGAGAATGGCGGTGAGAGAACGCGAGGGGAAAGAGAGGCGGGGAGAGAAGGGTGGAGGAAAGGGGGCAAATGGTCGTACAGACGAGTTTGGCGAGAATCCAACCAAATGAATCACGAACAATCCCGGCGTAGGGCTGTAACTCAGACGCGGCCGTTCGCTCGTGTGCCACGTGAGCGGCGACGCATTTCGGGAAGTCCGCAAAGACCGGAGGACTACTCCAGCCAGTCCGTAATAGCGTCTCAGCCATCGGCTCTCGCTGCTCGTGAAAGGCCTCGTTACGCCCCTACACCTTTCTCTATTGTGCTTTGAAATTAGCCACCACTGCCCGCCTTCCTATGTAAATACGGCCTTCTTTCACACGACCGGCAAATTTTATGCAGCGCTGCAACATCTTTGCCACCGAACGCGCAAACATTTCT
>JABFPT010000456.1:23397-41526 GCA_022817245.1 Nixonia krombeini | reverse complement strand
GGCGTTCCCGAATAGGAACGATTAATATGTTGCCGTTGCTCTTGCTTTACGGGGCATTGTAATTAAACCGATGGAGGGTTCCATCTTGTCCTCATTTGTTTTCCGTCTTCTCCTCCTGTTCGTCGTCCTCGTCTGCTCCTCCCCTTTTGCCTCTCTGTATCTGCTCTTCCTTTCCGCCGCGCGTGGAGCGTGGTAACACCGCAAGTTTCACAGAGACACGAACACCCTTCAGCTGGTTGCACCTCGCTATATTTCGCGATGCGAAGATACTTACGGTCCAGCGGGGTTCTCGCTAGTTCAATTAACCCCTTTCAGACCGATGTTTGCGAAAGCGGACCGCGAAACGTCGACGTTTCCAACGGTCACGATCGGTCAATCGTAAACCTAATTTTTACATGGTCCTTCCTAATGGGAGTTAAATTCAGTTGAACCTCCTTTAATCGAGATCACGCGAGAGAAAACAAAAAGGTTTCGAAATTAACAAAAATGAATATGCAGATGCGTGGCCGAATAAATGTTGTGAGGCGAGCGAGGTATGGGATGAGCTCATTTTCGACTGTATTGACATAACGTAAGATTTTTTGTCGACATATTCCATTACTAATTAGAAGCGAGACTCGTACGTTTCTCAAATATTTAATTACGCGAAACTCGTCCGGGGGAATTCTATTACACTCAGCGGAGAGTAAATGCGGCGAAAACATTTAAGCGCGTACATTTTACATAGGCGACAGACGCAATGTAAACCGCGATGGAGTTTCGCCGAAAACAATAATGTGTATATAGGTATGTGAAATATGTCGGGAATACTTCAGCTCGTCCTAAAACGACAACTGTGCAGTCACAGTCGACGCCACTGGTATTCTCTCTTTCTCTCTCCCTCTCACACACTCATTCACACACACGCTCTCTCTCTCTCTATCTATCTATCTCCTTCCGAAAATTAATCTTGCCGGATATAAAATACATTTAGAGAAACTTTTACGTACAGAAAGTATTACCAAAACTAATATACTGTGTACACATTCTTCTGAATTTGACAATTTTATAATGACCGTATCGCAGTTGTTTATTTGTGAGAAAATCATACGTTAAACGTCATACGATAAGCTATAAAAAAAAAATTGATTCAGGAACGTAATTACAGGACGAGATTTGTTTGTCATAAGATTAAAAGATTCTGGGTGGCATCTGGTGCACATTTTTTATATTCGCCATTCATTATACGAATACGCCGACGTCGCGGTCGACGGTCTCTCTTTTCTTTCGACTTGTAAATGACATTATAATAACATGTATGTGAGCGAACGTGGATACGACTTTTCGACGGATCATGCGAAATTACGAATTTGAGGATGAGGTGGTTGAGGTTGAGACAAGAGTCCGAATGATATGAAAAAGAGTTGGCAGGAATGTAGAAATGGTTGAAAGGGTAGTTACGTTTGTTTGGGCCCCACGGACTCGGCGGAATAACATCGAAGCCGTATAAAGCGGACCTATCTTTTCGGTAGAACGAAGACGTGGTAGGCCAGTCGAGAACGTAATTGGTTCTGCATATTTATGAAGGCGTTCCTCGCGGTGGCTTTCGAGAGCTCTGTCGTTTACACGTTGCTCCGCCGCGCGCACACGCATGCCATATACATTATATACTCGAAATATAAGCGTGTAGGTTATTATGTACCGGTGCGTACACGCACTTTCGTTATATGCATATGTCGATAATTGGTGCGCGTGTCGATGCAATATATTCGCTGATAAATATCACTTGCTCGCTACGTGACGCGGGACCATTAAAGCGCGTCGGTGTATTTATGCGATTGGACTCGATAATCTACTGTGGTGGAAAGGACCGCTTCTTCCCATCGACGCGTATTCCTTTCTTTGCCCGGCGAAAAATTGACTCGGCCGCACGAAACACTGGCCAACTTCCTTTTTGCTCTACGCTTTCCTTTTAACGGAATTTCAGAAAAAAGGTGGGTCGTGTGCGTTAATTAAAAATCTCATTTGCATATCGACCGCTCGCAGGTTCGTCTTTCATACTTCCACGCCATTTCCCGGCTTGCCGATGTTTATGGTTGTATAAAGGATTGCGGAGTCTTGTGCACGCAGTCGGACGCCGTGGCGGAAAAGCTTTATTTTGTTTTCTCTCCACCGGTGCCATCGAACGTACCCATTTGTATCGTCGAGTGCGAACATTTTTCAGTTAGCTCGAGGCCGTCACGCTTTCTCGCCGGGTGGGCCAGGAAGATGGGATTTTACAGGAAACGATCGGCGCGTCGTTTCGCAAATCGTTTTAGCAGACGCCTCGTTCGGTCGATTTCAAGAATCCTTCCACGACCAGTAATTTTTCTCGCTACTTCCTTGCGCTGCGCCGCGTTGCAACCGCCGCATAGTTATCACCGAAAACTCGGAAACGACACGAAAATGTAAACCCTTCGAGGAACTGATCGCGTTATTTATTCCGCATTCTTATTTCGGCATGCAAAATTTTCGAAATTGTTTTCCCGCACGAGATGGAAAGGACACTTCATGCTATTCATTGGACACTTGAAAATGGATCTTATGACGTTGTGAGTAACCGTAACCATTTAAACGTAACTCCAACATATGCGTGTATGTTCTGATGTGTTGTCGAAGTACGATTCTCGAATAGCCGTAATTAACCGCTTGGCAAACAGTGCACGAAACCCTCGTTAACAACGCGGTAGACGATATCCTTTAAGGGGTGTAACAACACCCGAAACCAACTAAATCTTTGGAAACGTTGCATGAGAATATAACATACCTTTTTCTAACTTCAAGTTTCGGATATATGTTTGAATATGATTTAATGAGTATGTTTGAAGGGAGAGAAGTGAAGAGAATAAATATTTGTTTGCATGTGAAACGTTCAGTTTAAAAGTGGGTGCATGCGCAGCGGCTATTTTACCACGATTTAAAAATAACGAAGCGTTTGTATTCATTTTCGCTAAATAACGCTCTTTAAAACGACATTGTCATCGAATTTACCCGAATTATTTGATTCTACAAAGTGAATCTTATTCAAAAATTCAAAACAGGTAATTGTTATTCGAGTGATATGGTTATATTGAAGAATGTATCCTCATTTTCGAGATTTGCTTTATGGGAAAAGTCGTACTGAAGAACGTAAAAAAAGTTAGAAACCGTTTATTTCTATCAGCTGTTTAGATATTACGCGGAACTGTACTTGCTTTTCTTCTTGGACCGCTCACATCTTCATGTATGTATACAGTACTGAATAATATATTGAAACAGTTATGCAATTAATTAGTAACGAAAATGTAAAATCAATGTTTTAACCCCGTTAAAGTACTTTAGTCTCTTTAACAGAGGCTGAGCCTGGATTGAAGTGAAACTGTATCAGCTGCTTTCAAGGGAATCCCGCCTAAATTTTAATAGCTGAGAAATACATGATAAAGGTTCCCTAGACGCATAAAATGACGTCGTGCAAGTTGCGAATTATTTAACTAGAAGAAAAGCAGTACAGATGATTGACACTTTTTACATATTTTGTTGTATTTATAGCACATTTGCGTTTACAATGTAACAAATTAACAAATATTTTGTTTGAGGTGTGTTCTAGAAAACGTCTGTTTAACATGGTTTGCAAACCGTAACTGTTATTAAAATTATCCCTTTTATTTAATCCGCATTCATTCTATTCCAAATGCTTTTTGAGATAATTAGAAGCTGTTTTTTTTAAAATTTCATTTTGAGATTTGAAATCCTGTTTTGCAATATGACAATATAAAACATGCTCACAGATGTCTAAGTTAAATTGATATTGCGTGATGCAGATGATTATAACGATGAATATGAAATCCTGAAGAGCAGGTATACAGCCTCGAGGTACATGACATACGAATAGTCCGACAGTGGAGATCGAAATAGTTTGTTGTTTCAACATATGAACCACTAGTGGTACCTTGAGCGAAGTATGTTAAAGTTGATAGGGAAAGGGTCCTGTAATCGTATACAGGCACACTATCAACACACAAACAATTTGTCAAGTGACGTGTGCCAGACTAAAGTGCATGTACGGCGAAAGAAAAACGTACATTTCTATTTTAGCATGAAAGCTGACGTGCATCGATATACCAGGCGAACTTGACTCTTCGGGATTAAAGAAGCACGTTGGCCATATTATGAATCGCGAAAGCTTTGCTTTCTCAGGATAAGAACGAAGAGAACGATGAAAGGTGGTAATGAAGCGATCTCGATTTAAGCCTTGGCTTCGTGGACGATCTATGAAATAGCGGAAATGAGAATTTCGCGCGACGTTCAAAATTTCCAATCCTCGGAAGTCTTTTGTGCAAAGGCCACACCTGAGACTCGGGGAAATGGTCGAAATCTGTGGTCGTGTGAATAGGACAGTTTATGCGGATCGAGACAAACTACGCAGTATTCGTATTTTCTAAAATTTCTTGGATTCATTCAATCCACACGTTTCCTTTACAAAGATGGTAACCGTTTGTAAAAGGATTAAGTGAAGAGACATTTGCGCTTGATTGTATGCGTACCGCTGTTTTGCCCTGACAAAATACCGAACCTTTCAGTATTGATACTGACGGTGCAAATGGTGTAGCGTGTACGCGTTATTGTCGAAAAGTGGGAAAAGATTGAGAGAGACAGCAGAGAGCGAAGGAGACCAATTATTACGCGGTTGGATCCTTAGTACGGTGAGGGCGGGCTTAATAAGGATGGAGTTTCGGCGCGGTCCAAAGCAAGACAAAGCGGAGACCGATACAGGAGGTCAAAAATGCGCTCAAAAAATTGCCGCCAATTTGAATTGCTAATGCCAGTGCGTTCGGCCTACCGGTGGCAAAACAATGGCCGCGTAGCGGTATAACCCGGCGAAACGAAGCAGTGACGAAGTCCATATAAGTGTTCCCTTTGGCTCTGCAGAAATGCAGTCGAGGGAAAAATAAATGAATAAAAAGAAGACGCGGACCCTCGGCTCGCATGACAGAGAGGAAAAGCTGCGGTTCCAGTGGAGAGAGAAGGAGGGGGAAAGAGAGGGAACGTAAACGCACCCTAAATAATTAGTCACTGCCACGTCCACGAGCATTCGTGGAGCTTCGACTGGAGAGGAGGGTGGAAAGAGGGTGGGAGGGGGTTGCGGGAGATGAAGAGACTGCCACCGATTCGGGAATCCCGATGCGATCAAAGTGTACCGCCTTTAAACCGCGTTGCCGTTTTCAAGTGTTCCCAAAGTTATTGTAACTTCAGTAAAATGAGGTAACAGTAGCTATTTATTACTGGATTTTAAAAACGTACTGCTCCTGCTATATACGTTGGAAACTTATCAACACTGAAGTAAGGTACCTTTTTCTTTGATCAATAAATTCCAAATGGTTGATCTATGAATCTTTGATCAATAAATTTCAAAATATTTTACTGACAACTTTTTTGATAGGTATAACAAAGTATTTAAAAATATCGTCCTTGGTACTAAAAAGGTTCGTTACATGTCCATCTTAAAATAAGGAAACGTGAGAAAATGGTGATATTGTTTGGTGTACTTACGCGATTACATTCCTATATTATATCGATTATATTCCTAAAAAATACATTTTACAAAAACAGAATTTACACTATTTTTTTCATGGTTGGCTTTTCAATTGTAACTTTTTGTTCATGAATTTTTCAGTAAATGAAAGCCTGTACATCCACATACGTTATCAGATGGACACTATTTTTAAATAACGTGACAAAAATGTAAATACGTCAATCAATGTCCTAAGCGTAATTACAAAAATAGATAATAAATCGGTCTTATGATTTCTGTCTGCAAAACCACTTCAATGCTCGTCCTTCCAAATAGCGTGTCCAGGCTACAAAGTTAGGTGTAGAGCTGGAAACAAATTGAAATGCTTTGTTCGTCCGTCTATCAATCTATTCCTATACTTTCGTATTTTCTCTTTGTGCACGCATGGTGATAGAACGATACATGCGAACACACGCACATTCTCGCGTTGACTACTGCCCTCCGGAACAGTCGCAACTGGTGTGCAGAACACTTTGACCGTGCGGTCAAAGTGTCGCACGCACCATCTATTTACGGTAAGGTCGTTGCTTCTACGCCGGGCAACGTTACCACGAGTTTGTCAGCAACGATCTTACGTGCTTTAACCATTGCAAAACGTACGTCACATGACACACGAACCACGACGTGTTCGATAAAAACGATAAGTAAAGTAAATTAATGATATTTTAACGACACAAATAACACTTTTTTAAAAAATTAAAAAAAGTATAAAGAGCCACGTTTACGCTCCTCTTTATAATTTTCTCGGTTAGTGTGCTCTTAATAAAAAACAAACTTCGGTGTGCACTCTACTACTAATGGTTAGAATTTAATATGGTATTACAGATTTAAATATACGTCATCAATAATGTGCACTGCAAAGTAAAGAGCATCATAAATATTAACGTTGTCTAGACTTCTAATTTCAAATAAATGTGTTTCGATGGTCAGTATCCGCATAGTATACAAATTTTACGCAAGTATCCATAATTAATCGATTCCTTACATTTTCCGGCTTTATACATATTAACAGTCCAAAATTAATTTCATACTCTCGTGTTACCAAATACAAATTTAAAGATGTTTAATTACGTCAGTGGAAATAAACCATAAGATACTCGCATTAATATGTTACAGAAAGCATTCAAATTCCTATACGCGCAGTAACCATGTGGTTCGTACAAATAATACATTTTAACGGCTACCGGAATTTCATGGGATCGCATACGACCATTTTAAAGTAAAGTTATGCGGCATATTCATTGAATAAGTAATATCGTTTTCAGAGCATGTTCAATATGCGTTTTAAACAGCAAATGCACCGCATGTGCTGTAGATACGATTACAAATGCGACGAGCGTTTTCCTCATGGATTAGCGCATGCCCTATTCTGCGAGATGTTTAGAGGAACACAGAGGAGAAATAGAGAGAAGAGGACAGGCGAACCCTCAAAGTCAAGAACGGACATGTTCCGAAAGGTCGTTCCGTTAGCAATATTGCGAGTAATCGAATTTCGAGGTAAACTCAGCTTCTGATGCTGCAGAGATTACTCCAAAGCGTGCTAATTGTACAATGATGGTAAGCCTTCGGCATTCGATCAGATCGACAGAAGGCATTCCATTTCTATGTTTCTTTTAAAAATGTGTGCAGAGCAAACGTTCGATCAATGTATTTCGGTACCAGTATCGTTAGACGCGCTACTACGTGCTCCAGGTTAAGCAAATGTAAATTAGATGCATGGCAGGTTAATGGCGATTCCTTTTCTTGTCGAACTGATCAGTGCGGATTAACGATATGACGTAATGATGATGCTTGCTTGTTGGCCGTGGGTACTGGCGAGTGGCATTTCCGAGGAATGCAATCGTCAAAAAATTCATTAACGGCGCGGCATCGAATGCCATTTGAGCGGATGAGACGCTAGGAAAGTCCGAATGCTCGCCAAAGCGAATACGGCGCGCGCGGCGAGCAGCCGTATCCGTAGATGGACAAGACCCGTAAAAGGACATTTGTCGCTTTATATGGCGGAATCGGATACCAAATACATCGATGGCCGGAGGACGAGGAAAAACAAAAGGAGCCCGGTCGCGCCGCTGACACCGGTTCTCAAAATAATGTCGTGCGCGAGATGCAAGGTGAGCGCGCGACCTGTCGAAGGAATTCCAGACTCGTACGGGTCGACCCGCTAGCCCTAGATATTTCGATAGATATTTCCACAGATATATCGATATCCGCGCCGAATTTCGATGAAACTCAATGCGCCTTTATCTCGGGCACATGGTCGATACACAAACTCGCGCAATCCTGTTCACATTTGAACTCTTATCTGCACTCGAAACGTCTGTATTCCAATACCTTAAAACGACATCGATGGCCCTTTACCCACTTGGCTCCTTCTTCTCCTTTATTCCTTTCTCCTCCAGCACTGCTCGCATTTTGTCGTTTTGGAAATAAATTTTTCCACCGGTATGCCAAGTCGCATATTCACTCGATGAAAATCTGTCGGTAAGAATGCAGAATCGGCTTTCAAAAGTTTTAACGAGATAAATTGAAAAGTATGTTTATCCGAAGCATTTACGGGGCCACATTAGGAATAGCTTTTCTATCTCTTCTCTCGGAAAAATGATACCATCAAATGAATAACTTTTATGCTACGGATTTCTCAATAATCCCCCCCCCCACTGCTAGAGTAAGGCTTACTAATAACGAATTGTGTGTGTAGCCTGTAAACTGAAATGAAAAAAAGTTTTTAAAAAGAGAGATACGTGTTCGCTTCTTTATGCGTTAATATACCTTTTAATGATTGCTATTAGTTTTCAGTTAATTTTCTATCATGATATGAAGTATTAAGTGGAATAATTGCATAAATGATAACAGCGAACTTTGCAACTGCATAGTTACGTCAGTTAGCACTTATTTCATTATTCAATACATAAATTATTTATTTGATGTAAAGGAACTGAACGTTTAATACTTAGCACGTACTAAAGTTTAAATACTTAGTATTCATTCGTTATAAAATCAGCTACATTTCTACTACATGTCGGAAACGCTTTTTAAAGCGTGAATCAGCGATTAAGCGAGCATAAAAGTATCTAGTACCTGTTTAATTTTGGAACAATCTTCTAACGTCTTCAAAATGAGCTTTATTGTTTATAAACACGCAAATCTCAAGATACAACACTAAATGAACCAGTAATTAATTTCACTTTTATCGCGAATGTCATATAACGAAGGAGTCGCGTCACGCGTTCTTGTTAACAAAAGAATTACTTTCGTATTACACCGAGGTCTTGGAAGCTCTCTCATAATTATCAATTTCGTTCATTTAGCATGTTAGAATCTGTCATTCCAACAAAGAACAAAGTGCTGATTCGCCTACGAAGACGCTTAATGGTATAAATAATAGATGTGGTCTTGACTCCGAGGGAAAATGTCCCAGGCGCATATATCCTGCTCCGCGTGTTTCCTTTCCATTCCTGCTTTGCTCACTCCTGACTCATTATCTTGGTGAGCTTGCACTCGGCAGCTTAGTCGTGGCTTAACATAGCTTTAATCATGGTTTCTCCCTTGGCAGCATCACGGTAAAGAAAAGGAAACCCGAAACTGGAGAAAAAGAGAGAGGGGGAGAAGAGAGAGAAAGCGAAAGAGAGACGTGAGACAGGCGTGAGAAATACGTAGCCGAGTCTCAGGAGCGAGGATCCACCGAAGAAGGGAAGCGCCTCGCAGCGCGTGCAATACATCTTCAAATAACAGCTTAATAACGGAACTACGAATGCGCAACTACTTACCCTCGTTCGCAGCGCAAGCTTTCGGAGTTACCCCGAGGTTGGCTTGTCTTTTGTCTCGCAAGTAGTCACCGGGAAAGCTCCAGAGTCAGACTATAAACCCCGTCGAGCTTGTCTCCTTGTCGTTGCACTTTATTGTCCTTAAAAAATCTCTTCTTCCTTCCACCATATTGTTACGCTCGCTGTTGTATTCGTCGTACAATCAATTTCCTTGCATGTTAACCTGAAAGGCTTGTGGAATTCAAAGCGCCGAGTAATCAGTTCTATTTATTTCGTATCGTTTGCACAGCTCTGGTATATTTTCCGTCGATTCGAAAACTTCTGACAATTGCAGAATTGTACGAGTCAGTTAAGCAGCTGTAAAAGTCATGCCACTTCCGACGTTCAGTTCATTTGTTCCTAAATCCTGAATATTCTTTGCCGACATTTCCATTCGATGGAACTGCAAAGGGATAGATTTGTACGGCGGATGAATCCAAGGAGAGACACCTCCTTCTTCGCGCAAACAGCGTTGACCTACAAAACATTGTCGACATTGTGGACAACATTTCTTGCAATCTGGATCGGTGTCTGGAGTGTGTGTCCTCGCGACGGCCTATCGGTATAATGTCGGTCGTCGCAGTGGCATTCTGAGATATCTACGGATACAGCGAGCTCTCCAACTTGGCCTCAACTCGATCGCAAACTCGATAGATAGAGAGCGTGACCGAGATGCCGAGCCAGCCGTCCTTTGGAGGTCAAGCGCACTGCAGCCGAGAGAGGTGCAGCTGGAGGTGGAGGAGGAGGAGGAGGAGGAGGAGATGGAGGAAGGGACGATAACCAGCCGATATGTACGCATCTAAGATCCTGCTGGAGACTTATTCCATACACCTGCACCGCGGCTTCTTTCCGCCCGTGTTGCCATGCGTTGAGGAACGTTGTTCCTCTTCCTTGTGTTTGTTTATGTTTGTATTTTCGTTCATGTATTTTTTTATCCAGATCTCGGTTTTCGGAATTCATGTATCATGACTTTAATTAACAGTTAGTAACATTTGCAAACGGTTTTGCAATTACTTAGCGTTTTAACATTGCCCATTGATTGGTCATTTAAATTCAATTGCGAGGTACGAACAACTTTGCCATCAGTCAGCGACTTCAGTTACCGCAATCAGGTCTGTCGTCAAGGAATACCACCTTTTACATTCAGCAGGTTAAAACGGTCTGTGGTTTGTGAGCAAAACCGTACGAAACTCTAAAGTCCCGTGAACAGTAGACGTGAGAAAATCACGATCAATCTTCTCACACACGAACCTGTACTGGCGGGTGGAATTGGCTTTGATTTGCAACGACGTGATATAAAAGCGAATCGAGATGTCATATTCGGTGACAATTAATTAAAATTTACGGGTAACTCGAAGACGTTTATCGATCAACCGTGTCACGAACTACCTGGCGGATGAAGCAAAACATCATTGACTGAAGATGAAAGCGAAGCTCGCCTCTAACAAATATGTGTATATTTGGATAGAAACAATAGGACCACTGCGATGTTGAGACAGCTGCGTGCGCTGGGACAACGCTCGGAATAATAATTATAATCCAGCCGTAATGATGGGCATTCGCTATAAGCAGGAGAAGTGATGAGTAGAAGAAGGGATACAACTCGGGAAGCTTTTATTAATGACTGTCTTCATTACGAATTCCACGTAGAATAATTGTTAATATTATCTATTTTATTTATTGCCCAACCTAATTAAGTGACATTTAAATTAATTTTGTATTTTAATAATGAAATATCTACAAGTTATAACAAATTCGGACACAAAGAAAGGTGAGGGAAGACATTGATAGTGGATTATTTTATTCTTCGACTTACTTTCTTTGCTTGTATTTAAATGTTTGAGGCATGTAATTATATAATGCTGCAATGTAATTATGATGCGATAAGGCTGTCATAACCGACTATGAGAGCTTATTGGACGGTGAACAATACGGCATCCTCGTTTCTTGATCACGACATTAGATGAGATGATCAGCTTCACGCTCAGTCGCCTCTGGCCCCTCGGGAAGGCTCCAGTTACTCATGTTTTTCCGTACGAGATTGAGCGATCCATACCATCCTAGTGATTCGTAACAAACTATATTATAGATTGAACTGCATAGTCTAAGTGACTTTCAATGTACTTTTACAAACTCTTTAGTCAAAAAAGAACATTAGTTCTATATTATGGATGAAAGCGTAAGCTATGCCAGCATGCATTTAATCGATCACCTATCCTATGAGCGATCGAAAAACACTGACATTGGTAATTACTAAAATTATTTCTTACAATGTTTATTATTAATGATGAAGCACTATCAATTATAATGTTGTACTTTTATTCTTCATAAAGCAAGAATAATCAGAAAAATTATATAATATTCATGTGCAGTTGTTTTCCGCATGTTTCGTTGTGTAAATATTCATTTACTATTTCTTGATAACGGATTGTGTGGAATATTTCATTTAATGAAAAATTATGTTTACAAGATCACTTTCTTAAGAGCAATTTAAATTATTACCTTGCACGTTATCCAACAATCCACGGTGGTAAACGGTCATTCATTTTTTTAATTTTTAATATTTTTCTTTAAATTGTCATATATTTTGTTGATAACACGAAAGTTTCCTGACAATGGACATAGGTCGAATATACGACATTAATGAAATTAATTCGCACGATCACGCCTATCTTTGGCCATCGTCGACGAGGAATAATAATTATCTCGAATTCAATGCGATGGACGCTGTCCGCGGGCTGGTTTACCAACGAAGTATATCGCATGAAGGATAATATTATTACGGTCGACAAGCCATTATCGCAAACGCTATTCCCGCTCGAAGCATTCGTGCTTTTATCGCGATCGTGTCTCCTAACGCGATTTCGCACAAGAACTAACGACGCTTGGTGTCTGTATCCCGTAGCCAGCGTTTGCAACTATCGACCAGCGTTTAACAAGATTATACGTTTCGACGATTTATTCGCAGTTTAATGTTTAATTAATGAAATTGGCTCGTCTCCTAATGACGCAGGCTGCGCTAACCGTACGTGAACACGCCGAACAATTAAATTAATACTATTGACCACTGATCCGCTACTGTGCTCCCGAATAAACAAGCTCTTCTTTCAATGTCTCCCGTCTCCATGAAAAACCGTGCCAAAACATGCCCTTGTGATGCAAGAGTCATATTATTTGAAGCATTGGCTATGCTGTGTTGAATCACAGAGGGAATGTCGAGTGAGATCGAGTCAAAGAATTTGGAATTCACCGACGTTCTGTCTGTTCGTACGTACGCGGCCTTCTTCAAATTTTGAACAGCCATCGTTTGTCGATGCAACGCGTTCGTTCAACGCAATCTGCAGTTTACGGAAAGACATGTTACCTTTGTGCGTCTAAAAGAATGGAAAAAATTCGGAATTTTGCTCACTCTCGCGTATGTAACTTTCAAACGCCTCTTACGGATTTACGCGCGGAAATATTAGTCATACACGCAACCGGAATTCCGGATGGCGCGTATTACACACAACCGGTATTTTCCCCTGGTGCATGGAAAAGCTGGATGTAATATCGTAAATCTATATGAACATAGATGCATTTTATATGAAAGACCGTATTCAGGAGAGAATGTATCAATAAATGAGACTTACCAGATATTTTCAGTTCGCGCGGTACTTGTGCAAAGTGCATACACTTTTCAGGTAAATCGTATGTCGTTATCGGGTCGGAACTTTTTTGCAAGATTCACCGACACAAAATTTTAGCCAATAAGTTTACCCCGAAACGTGATTCGAATTTTATAAGGAGAATGTCTGCGCTGCAATCAATAGCGAAGGGCTATTGGCGATATAATAAGTAATCCGGGGGGAACGAAAGAATGAGTGATAATATGTCACATAAAACCGAGATTTCGCGGGGAGGTGTCAGTGCAAAATCCTTGGACCGTGAGCGCGTAAACGCGAGGGATCGTCCAGGCATTTTGCGAGGCATTCTCTAAATGTTCAGACGACCCACGTCGCCCGTTTGAACGTGACGTAATACAACAGAATGTGACGAACATCTCCTTTGCAATTTGTCTCCGCACAAGGTCTTTGCGTTTTCGCGGAACGAATTTTGTGTCACTCAGAAGTGGAGAATTTATAATAATAAATTAAAAAATATCGCTAATTCGTTAATCCTGCCGGTGTTGAAACGATAAAAGAATTACGAGGAGACAACAAGTACACAACATGCGCAGTGCAGCGAAGGAAGCTTGCAGTGTTCGTCGTAAGTGTCATTTGATTTTGAAAAGTGAGATTTTATTTGTGACTCGACATTGGTTAAGTTGCGGTGTACAAACTAAACGTATTAATGCAAATGTAAAGATGAAACCAACGATAGACCAACCGCATGACGAGGAATTTGGCGCGTAATTAAATTAAATCATGACAGCAAAGGATTGAAGTCCATATCGTTCGCATCGGTTTCACGAACGATCGCTCTAATATACAGCTTGCACCTGTATACAGTGAAATAAACGAACGTACGATCTATATTGAAATTCACCGACGTTATGTCAATACAACATCCCCCTGATTTGAACCATTTTATGCACCGCATAATAGACCTGCAGTATCATTCACTAGCGAAATTGTTAGTCAAGATTATTCAAGGGACTCTTTTCACAGACAGCCGTTTTCGTGGTACAATTCAACACTGCCGAACGTTGGATGATGATTAACTGTAAACGAATATTATTTCACGAATGCGATTAAAAATGACAAAGCACGCAAATTAAGTAATAAATTTGCTGAATTGTTCATTCCTCGAGTAATTATTTCACGATAGTCGAGTCAATGATATTCACTATAGTGAATCATGCATCATCTCGTTGAACAAGCGAAAATCCCGACGGAATCACGTGCATGCGACTGCGATTGATATTTAAATCCACACAGGCATGCTAAGGTACGCGCACACGTGGCTGAAAATGCCGGATTTCGCAAAATGCGGCAGCAACGCGCTTTCGTGTATGTATGCGAATACGCGCATCTGAGGCATAACGACAATGCGATCACTGGTTCAGTATCATCAGCTCGTTGTATATCATGGGGTAATTTCCAATATTAATTACATAATTTAATGAACAAGTCGCGCAATCCGCTTACCCCTTAACAGCCGAGCTGAGCGCGATACGGCCGCAGTAATGCCCGACCAGCCATTCTTTCACGACCTTTTTCCACAGTTTCGACCATAGGTGATGGTGAAAATCTTTTGCTACGTAATATCCTTAAAGTAATGCCCGACATAAATTCGGCGCCACGCTCATTTTGCATTTCCATCGCTTATACCCCGGACACGGAATCCGCCCGCTTTTGTCCACCATCCATCGAAGTAAAACCCTCATATCATTTCTTTCGGCGCGTCATTTAAATCGTTTCGCGTCAGCAACGTGACACGAACGATTCAATTGGCGTTTGCGTCATGAAGATATTGATGCAATCAAATTATTTTTAATCCATCGAGTTTTCACAGCACCGGCTTCGCGAACAATAAATATCTAATGTCACATGTTGAGCAGCTGCTTGAGAAAACAACGTTTTACAAGATAGGAGAATTTTGCAGAGAGACGAGACACGTCGAAGATATCTCGGAGTCGAACTCATTCGAACGCATTGAAAGGTGTGTCTGCATGCTCTGTTTAACACGATAACGAGATCTATGACTTTGGCTGTAATCGGTGCTTGAGTCATATCGATATGTATTCACAACAAAACGTACGATCTTTCCTTCATCGTAAACTATACAATTTGTCACGAAGTAATAAAATTGCTTGTGAGATAATATCGTTTATTCCATTATGGATAATCCGTGTCTTCGAATTAACTCTCCGCGATCGAACGTTTCTCTGGTTTTCATACGAACAGGATTGCATTGTTCGCGCTGGTGTTATAAATAGTCGTTACAAAGTGTCTTATTTTCAAGGGCGCGAAACACGTGCACTTTTCTTATATGAAACGTATTACCTCCTCGACAAAATAAAAAGCGATTCAAAAAACCAGTGAAGGAGAAATTCCGTGTCGTCGGGAAGAGAAGCATCGGCGAACAAGAGTGCTGACCTACCTTTCTTCGTTCCTTTAAATAAATAAAGCCTTGCTCCGCCGATGGTGTGCGCTCAACGTTACTCCATTTTGCAGTTTGGTGAAGTAACTGCGCCCTCTACATTATGCAGCCGATCCCAAGTAATATCCGGAGAAGAATGGTACTACACGAGTTTTAACGTCAAAAGTCACTGACCACCTTGTACTCCACATTGTTTTTCGACCAGCCACTGTACTCTGAAATTCATTGTCAGAAACATTCAAGTGAAAAAATAAATTAGTATTTTCCGACTCGTTCACTGAATACATGTTATCGCAATATTGGTAGGTAAACGTTAAGTTCAACGTTGTACCCGAGTAATTATGCAGTACTTCTATATCCCGTCAATTTCCAAGAACATTTCTTACAATTAAAATACAAATAAGTTTTATGTGACAGAATTTTAAAGAAGTATAATAATTTGAAATCGTTAACCGTGTACCGGTTAATTTGTATACTCAGTTTAAGATTCAGTTTCTACATTAGAAGTATATTCCGAAATTCAACATGCGCAGTAAAGTTGCAACAACGTTTACGTCGTTCAATTTTACGTAACAGACACTTTTTTGAAATCTGTTTTGCATAATAACTATGAAGGTTTTCCCCGTTGCTTGGATGTACATTATGCGAGGTAATCTCGATAGTATAAGATAACTGAGCAAATCATTAATGATAATGAATTTTAGAACTTTAATCATGATATCTTTAGTGCATACACAGGTACAGGTATATTATCATTTTATTTATAATACACAAAAATGAACAAAATCTTAATTGCTGATCTTTATTTTGCCAAGACTGTCAATTAATTGTCCGTTGTTATTAAGCCGGATTGAAAATACGACTTTTATGAATGCAGGTCAACGATTTGAAAACATCGATTGTCCGGTAGAGGTTGTAGTCTGCTGACTACTGTGTGATTGTTATTTCTATGCCGAAAACAATAAAACAGTAAAATGATGTTAGTAACAACGATGCTGGACAAGAGGCAGTCCACGTTTGCGTCGAGACTGTGCAGATTTCTGTATACACTGTACTTTTAATAATCAGCAATTTCTTTATTAAAGCAATTGTTTCAATAAAAAGATTAGACGTCTCCTTTCATGTTTGATCATCACGAGTGCAGAGCAAGTTGTAAGCCGTGAAGATCTAGCCACGGAAGTCTCGTTCGGCGAAAAGTGTTTCCGAGAGTTTTTTAATGGGTCCTTCGACGAGACTAATTATTTGTGGGTGCTGCGGGCTACTCCAACGTTAAGCCGGAACGTGACTGGCTTGCGCGATGTTGGATCAACGATGGCGGGGAATTTGTAAAATTGTTCCCACGTATAAATACAGATTACCGGAGATCCCCGAATGTCTTGACTTTGCGGAATATCTTTTTCATTTCACATTTCACTCCTAACGCACTAACGTCAACCATTAATAAACGCCTCATGGAAATCAGCATCGCGTTACTGCCGCTCGAATATGCATCCGTTATTGATTTATCTCTCTGAGAAAAATTTTTAACCATTACAAAAAGTCGTACGATCGCATAATAATGTGGTAAGAAATCCTTGTGCCATGAAGTCGCACATTATGACGCAGTTAGTCACGCGAGGTGCTTTTCATTGAGTTTAGAATTTTCTCACGCATGAAATGCATAAAAGATGCAGTTTACGATTAGCTGCTTTTAAGAATGAAATTATAAGGATAATCAAATTTACTTTATACGCTTTGCACAAGTAATATTTTACGTCTTCATTCATGAAACAGCCTTGACTAATAGCTAATAATTAGTCAGACTAGATTAATGGACAAGTGCGCGTGTTGCATTCATGAAGTGAGGTATAAATCGTTAACAGAAAAAAGGCGACAGTCTATTTTCATTTACATCTTTTTTTTTCTTTATGACAGCATTACAATTAGGTACAAGTGAGAATGGGTTTGTAGCGACTTTTACTTTTTTCTACATTATATCCATTCGATTAAACTATAAGTCAGTGTAATCTTACAGTAGTAAGTACAGCTTCAGCTATAGTGTTTATTTCGGTCAGCCAAAGTACCAACACGAGGATCAATCCGTGAAGTTTGGATCAATCTTTCATTCAGTTCGAGTATTCCCAAATCGCATGGTGTGATCTCATTCGACAGTTGTCCAACTGAAGTAAAAAATAGTTATATATCGCACTTTCATTAAGTTGATGGAGACCGTATGAAAACAAGTCACAGCTTCCTTTGAGGTTTTTATTGCCGAGAGTGTATGTGTGTAGTAGAACAAACGACTCACGTTTACACTGTAAGTAACAATCAGGTATGACAATAAATCTGCTAGTGACAAAGCAGACAACCCTTATCAAGCCGCACCGGTAGATCGATATCCTAGCTAGGTAACTCATTTCGCTAACAAGACAATCAGAGAGAGTTTCTCAACGCTATATATTCGGGGTTAACTTAATTAAAGGTTGTTCTACGAGTGCCGGTAGCACAACTTGGCTGAAAATTAGTGCATTCCGATTGTGACAGTCGGTATAGATTGACCAAGGGCTAAATCGTAGCCTAAAAGTGTCGTCTTCCGGTATCTGATTGTGAAACTGAAACGTCATGCGTCTTTAATCTACGATTCACTTGCTCCACGCAATACGTATAGGTTTTCCTCGTGTCGCGTGTACTCTCAGC
>JABFPT010000455.1:24137-38491 GCA_022817245.1 Nixonia krombeini | reverse complement strand
GTTATCATACACATTGCGTTATGGTCGCTGTATGGTAGAACTGGTATTTTGCTATTGATTAGTTTCAGATATCTAGATATAAGTTACCGTTTAGACATATTGGACTAACCAGGGTTTTTACTTGAGTTCTGAATGTTATGCTTTGGCCACTTAACCAGTTTTTAAAATATATTTCTCGCAGGTTATTGTTGTTATCTAGCCAATGTTTATGTTTAGCGTTTAAATCTCCTGCTACTATGTAGTAGTTTGTGTTATTGTCTAGATTTAGATCGTTGAATATATGTATTACATCTTCTCTGAATTCTGATCTGGTATTTCCTGCTGCATTTCCTGGTTGTTTTTAAGGTTGATTTTTATAATTGATGTTTCTAGGATTTTCATTTTGTGAGCTGACTTACTTGAGATTTTTTGTTCTTTTAAGTTCTTTCTTATTATTATTGCGGTTCCTCCTGCTTATGATGAGTTATGTCTGTCGTTTCTTATTATATTCAAGTATTCAAATACTATTGCATGTTTGTTGTATTTCTGTCAATCTTAATTAAACCAACAAATGTCTTGATATTATTCATGAAACATACAAATTCAAATAATCACTTTCACTGAAGAATGTTTTTTAGCTGCATGTTTTGAAAGAACTCGCTAAATTAAAATTTTATGTTAAAGCGTAATTGATTGTAACTACAAATATATGTTTACTATCATATACATATATATTCGTTACAGTTGAACCATTCCGAAAATGGACATCAGAAATTTAAAAATCGGTTTCATTGGAGGAGGAAACATGGCTATTACAATTGGAAGGGCATTACTTAAGCAGAGTAAATTTCCAATTAATATATTGTAATCATGTTACAAAATTTAACAGCGTTATCATTTACACTTTGAGAATTTAAATGAAAGAAAAGGTTATGCTGAAAAACGTTTAAAAATATACAGATGTACATAATATTTATATTCAAATTTAATTTTTAGACGTCTCAATCACTTCCTTGGCCGATTTTGCTGTTTGTGGTGGTGCATTATCATGAAGCAAAATCACTTTGTGTTTCCTAATTTGATATTGTGATCGTTTTTTAAAAACGATTTGAATGCTTAATTCAAATCGATCATTTGTTGACGATAGCGTTCAGTATGAACGGTTTGGCCAGGTTTTAGCAGTTCATAGTAGATCACACCCTTCCGATTTTACGAAACACAGAGCATTGTCTTCTGTCCATAACGATTTGGCCTTAAAATCGATGTCGTTGGTTCGCCCAAAGTTACCCATGATCATTTCCTCTTAGGAGTTTCGAAATATATCCATTTTTCATCACATGTCACAACTAGATGGAGAATTACCCTTTTTTTGGGCCTAGCGAGCAACATTTCGCAAGTGGTTTTTCGGTTTTCCTACTGTCATTCATTCAGCTCATGTGAAATCCATTTTCCCATCTTCTTAATCTTGTCCATGGCTTTAATATATGGAGATGGCTTCTCGTATTACATTTAATTAATTCGCGAGTTGTTGGGTTTAAGCGTCATCCTCATCCACCAATGCTTGCAATTCGCTTTCTTTTAACTTTTTCAAAATCACTCAAAGCACTGTGATTTACCGAGAGCATGTTTACTGTAAGCTTAGACAAGCATTCGATGCGATTCTGCAGCCGTTTTCTTTAAATGGTAACAAAAAATCAATGCTGTCCGCAATTCGTAGTTTGTAGGCACAAAACTCGACATGTTCAACGCTGTTAAAAACTATGCTGTTGTATGAAATTTGTTTTGTCGGGAGTTGAAAATCTTTGTCAGCTGTCAAAGAAAGAAAATTGCGCCAATGATGAGGTTTGACGGTAACTACTTAAATAGCTAAGACCATCTATGGACAAATTCCGGTTTCATATTTACACGCCTGGTACTTATAGTATATATAAACTTCACAACAAAATTTGTTTTATTTTATAAATTAATATTTTAGATGTTGTGGAACAAGCAAATACGTGGGTCTCAGCTCCCTCTGTGGAAACATTAAATAAGTGGAAAAATCTGGGTGTTTGTACAACACATGAAAATGAGAAAGTGTTTACATACTGTGATGTTACAATCTTAGCTGTTAAGCCACAAATGTTGGATGCAGCATTACATCAGATAGAAAGACTGGTACTTTCTGATTCAAAGAAAAGGATATTTATTTCAATATTAGTTGGCGTCACTCTTGATACACTACAGAAGGTATGTTTTATTTATAATGGAAATAATTACAAATTTTCCAAAATATTAAATAGCTATAATACTGAATTCAGTTCCGATAAGAAATATTTTTAATATATAATTTAAACATTTTTTTTTCAAAAGAAAATATGGACGCATCCAGCGAACTATGGTGTACAAATAGTTAGAGCTATGCCAAATACACCAATGTTGGTTGAGGAAGGAATAACAGGTAAGGTTGACAATAAACTGTACTTGCAATGTTACTATGAGACAATTTAAATTCTTTTAAAAATCTGATAAAATGGTTTGAATGAATTTAAAAAGATCGGAATATTTATGATGAAATATTTTCTTGTTAATATAAAAGTTTGGAAAATGTACACAAGACTTTCGAAAACTCAGTTTATTTATCGCGGTTCAAAACATTTTACTTTTTTATCTTATTCATAATCATTTGTTACATATACAGTTTATTTTAATACATCACTCAATGAGTCTTCGTCTGATACATATATGACAACAGTGTTGACTGACCTATATGATTTCTGGATAGTACCATCCTTCAAACGATACGTGTCAAAATATCGATTTTGACTTAAAGAATTTTCACGAAAATTTGAGCATGCGTAAGTTGCTTTCGAAGTGGGTGCCGCGCTGCTCTGTTTGGAGCTGTTCAAGCGAGATAAAAAAGATTTCCTATGTCGGTACGTGACAATGGATGAAACATGGATCCACTACTATACACCTGAATCAAAAAGATCGTCAGCTGAGTGAATAGCAGCCAGTGAAAGTCGCCCAAAGCGACCAAAAACTCAAAAGTCATCTGGCAAGATTATGGCATCTATGTTTTAGGACATGCATGGTAATTCTCTTCAACGACTATCTTGAGAAAGGTAAAACTATCAATAGTGGATATTACATGGCATTATTGGATCAACTGAGTGTAGAAATAAAAAAAAAGGCCTCACAGACCGGAAACTTGTTGAGTGATGTGTTATACTATTATTTGTATTTATGTGATGTAATAAGAATGATCATTTGACAATGTAATTTTCAGTTTATTGCCATGCTGATTGCAAAGACAGTCAACGTTTGAATGACGTAGTATGTAGGTTATTTTCATGTATGGGGGTTGTTGAAGCTGTTCCCGAGTATCTTATGAATCCGATTGGCGCGTTATCCGGATCAGGTCCCGCTTATGTTAGTATGAAAAAAAAGTAAATACAAAAAATTGTCTTAAAGAAAATATATTATTTTACATAAAAATGCTTAATTATTATTCTACAAAGTAATTCTATATGCATGAATATATTCAACTTAATTACATTATGTTAAACGAAATTAAGTAATAAACGTACATATGCAGGTTTATATGATGATAGAGGCTCTAGCAGATGGAGCAGTAAGAGTGGGAGTACCAAGAAATATGGCTATGCGATTTGCTGCTCAAGTGATGGTTGGTGGTGGAAAAATGGTACTTCAAACTGGAAAGCATCCTTCTCAGTTAAAAGATGAGGTTTGTTCTCCAGGAGGCACGTCTATAACTGGGATTCATGCCATGGAACAAGGTGGTGTGAGGTAATAAAAAAAATTAAAATTAAAAAAAAAGGGAAATAAAATGATATTATAATTTATTTTGTATTATACAGGGGTCACTTAATGAACGCCATAGAAGCCGCAGTTAAAAGGTCCAAAGAAATGAATGAGTTAAATGAAGCACAGAAGAAATAAGAGAAGAATTTTGTCAGAAAAGACATTTGCCTACTGAATGTCATTTTAAAATTCCATTTATTTATATATATTTCGTTAGTGATACTTCCTAAATTATATGGTCATTAAAATATTGTAAAATGTACAATATATACAATAAATATTTCGTTTTGGATTTTATGGTATAAAAATTTTCTTTCCAATGAAGGTATTGAAAATTAAAAGATTAATAGTTCAAGAAATCTAAATATTTCTTTTAAAAAATGTTTCTCCTAATGTTTTACGGTTCCATCGTGTCTAAAATCCATTTCGTGTACAGTGTAACATTTGTGTAAACTCCAGGTCTGTCCAAGGTTCCGCACTCTTTGCCAAAGCTCACAATTCCGTATTGGATCCACCTTGCGTCACCATTATATAATCCAGGGCCTTGGAGTGGTCCACCACTGTCACCCTGGCATGAGTCTTTGTTAAGCATACCACCCGCGCAAAGTTGATCGGGCCAAATTTTTGTAATTCCTGTATAAGCTACAGAACAATACTTATACGATGTTAAACGCAAACTAACTTTCCGGAGAATCGCACTTCTTCTGCTGTTTTCAGTTTTACCCCAACCAAGTGTCACCATCTTTTAAGGAAAATTATACTTTTATTCATAGAAATGCATTACGTAATGTATTATGTAATTAATTAATTGTTTTCTTACCCAGGGCTTTTCAATTTTAGTAGCAGTTCCAATTGGCAGACAGATAGGCTGTACATTGCGTGATCTCACCGCTTCCTTCTCAAGTTTTATAAGTCCGATATCATGGCGTAAATTATAATATGTAAATTTCGGATAATAATGCACTTTTTCTACACGGATTTCTTGATAATTATCTTCGCACATTACATCATAGCCAGTTGCATTTTTGTCGCAATCTGGAAACTTTTCCGTATTGTGCTTTCCCAATATTACACTTACCAAATTAATGTCTAAAATTTAATAAATTTATTATTCATTTAATTTATGTATCATTGTATTCAATTATTACTGAATTGTAACACAAAAATTACATATAAGTATATTGTTAACAAAACCAGATCGTTATGCATAAAAAGGTACTTACGTTTTACAACATAACATATATTTAACGTAACCAGTAAAACTGTAAATATCTTAAAAACTATACAATATACGTTGCTAATGGAAAAATGAAGGTTAATAAAACTCCAATAACAGAAGAGTGGTTTTACGTTGTTCATCATAATTTTATCACGAAATCTTTTCTGTTAATAAAATTTATACCCCTTCGAAACGTTTGTTGTTTAAGTACTTTATATAAACATATACGAAGTAGTCAACAGAATAAGCTTGTATGAATGATGATAGTTAAAGTAAAAGATTAATAAAAATGTTTGACATGTTAAAAATTAATTTACAGACGTTGAACTATTGAGTTTCCAATGGCATGATTAATTCATTTAAACCACAGTAGAAGATATTTCGAAAACGCAAAGCGGATTAACGTCAGTTATACTAGTGATTAACGCCGCAAGTTATTGGTGAATTTTCTAAAAGAAAGGCGCCAAAGTTGAAAAATTCGAAACTTTTTTCCCTGTTTTTAGCACTGTCGGGCGCCCGTGTCGTCGAGAAATCCGAATCTGCATCGCAATCGCAACGCTTCTGACTATAGAATACTGTGTTTTAAGAAGCTGAGTTGTGGATAATACTTCATGATATAAAATAATCTCGAACACTTGAACCCGATTTACGAATACAACGACATATTTTTCATAATCTCAAAATAATAAAAAACATCTCGTTATGTATATAATATTAATTTGTGTTTAATATACATGCTACATTACATATGTATATATTTCTTTATATCATTACCTGGCGGTAATCTAGTGATGCAATGGGCAGCAGTCAAAACGTATCTTGCGCTGATTAAAGTGCCTGAACAAACAGTCCGATGTCTATTGGGTATTTCAGAGCTGTTGGAATACATGAGCATAGCCATCCATGGGAACTCGAAAACGGTCGTTGTTTTTCCGCCGTAAACTTTACGGGTGAGCTTAGCCCCGCAGTTTGCATGATCCAAGAGTTTTATATTCGGATGCAGCATAACTTTCGACCCGACCTTCTTATTATCGTTTTGCTTCGTGAGAAATTCCAATACATTTTTCACCGTGACGTTGTTCTTAATACGGTCCATGATCTACATTGCGTAATTTAATTGATAGAAATGATTCAACGAGCGAAGAACTAAGTCGAAAAATATATCAATTATGTAATTTAAATTATATTAATAAAAAACTGTTTTCCAAAAATATTCGATTCATGAATCGAATTTTATTTCTGTTATTCATTTTGACTTTATGTAATTATTAATCGCTACGAAAATTGCAAATCATATTTATAATGAGGATAAGTTAAATTTATTACAATTTGTAAAAATATATAACATTTATAGTAGTGTTAAAAAAAATGACATACCGCTTCGTCGCAACAAACTAATATATTTGTATTTCTCATTCCACACTCGGATTGTTTTATCGTCTCGAATGCCAATTCGGACTTTTCTCGTTTGAATATTAAAAAAGTTTCCAGAAGATACTTGCATTCATTAATACTAACGCAAATTCCTTGAGTCCGCATCGGCGTCGTACATGACTTGTCTGTAATACAAAACACTGAATAACAAATTCATAACGATACTCGTGGTGAGAAATGAAATATAAATGAACTTTTCTCCGCGGAAATTTCTGTACGTAATTTGCAAATGGTTTCTCTTGTAACATTCCAAGCTGGCGCGTAAACACGCCGGGTCAATATTTATTTACTTGTTGAGTTTTCAATCGAGCTGAAGTGAAAGACCAGCAGGACACACGCGACAATGATGACACGTTGGAGCATGCTTAAATCGTTGCTTCTTTTTTCCGCACTGTTCCGTGTTGGAGAAATACGCTGAAAATCACTCACCATTTCGAACGTTTATGTTACGCTCGCCGACCTGGGCACAACTGAATAACCGAAGAAACAACTGTAATTGTTTTGGGCTTTTGGAGTTACCTATACCTTTGTAATCCTTCGATTAGGTCTCTTGTAATGCAGTATACCTACAAATCGAGTTAGAGGAACGGTAAACTAACAACGATAACTTTGAACTAAGTAAAAAAAGCGAACGATAACAATAGTTAACATACACAAAGTTCATGACTCATATTTAATTATTCTTTTTTTTATGAATTAGAAAATGTACTATGTTATCGTATAAACAATAATTCATTTGATTTACTGCATTTAAATATACATGTATGCGACATAAACATTCTAAACTGATAATTGCTGGCTTTATTTTCCTTAACGCAGTCATTGTAAAATATATTTATTTTTTTTATAAAAAATAACAGGGAATTTTTCCAACGCGTTCTAACTTATTATCGCGTCATTCCGCCGAAATTATGGCTAATCCTTGTCACTGTCGGCTTATGGAAAGATTTTCAAAAAAGCGCAAAAATCGTGCATTAGCATAAGCTTCTTACATGTGCCACAACGCGTGGCAGTGCGCAGCTGGAATCGATTTATCGAAAACGTATCTGTGACGCTCATAAAGCAGGGATTAATCCCATAAATACCAAAATTATCGAAGGGGGGACTGCGTATTTCAAAAACAGGGAAAATCTACGGTCGAGCGAACAAAAGGCGTGGATTTATTTAATGAGACTCGGGAAGCGGACGCTCGTAAAAGATTCATTCAACGAAAAAATAAACCCTTTGGAATCTCCGATGTAACTGCTACTTGTTCTTATGTCATTTTCAATTAGTTAATGTTTTTCGCTGTAGGTCTACAAAATTTTAATGTATAATTCTTAATCATAGGTAAATATATTTTTATACATAAAAATATATTATTATTATATTTTTACAAAATTAGAGAAAATGTAAACACTATATTTGTTTAGAAATTCACACTAAATTAAAGTATAAAATATTATTTTTTGTGCATTGTGCTAAATTATAATTTTGTCAATACACTTTTAACGTTGCAGTATAGGAAGACATATTTACAGCAAGTAAAAAGATTTTCAATCGATTATTATTAAATAAGTGAAAATTTTAATAGATATTGTTGAACTTAGTGAATTTAATTATTCGTGATATTATTAGATTACGTTGATATATGCATTTGCGGAATGTACATAAATAAACAGATATCTTTAAATTTTTTCTCAAATTTACTGAAAAACTTAATAAGACTCAGAGTGAAAAATGTAAAACATTTTTGAATAATGAAAAATGTGTTACCATTATCATTTTTGTGCAAATGATTTTGCAAATGATTTTATACATTTTCAGCATATAACAGGAAATATGTCTTGCCCACAGCACCACGAGCTGTAGCACAAAGGTAATGCGAAAAACGATACATTACAATCGGTGGCAAGTTGTCACGCATGCAGGTGGAGCAAAACTGTTACTGTTCTGTTCTTGTTAAAAGAATGAACACCCATCTTTTGCCGTATGGGCGATGTGCAAAGAGCGATGAAAGAAATTGCCTTCGTGCACTTCACGGTTATATTATGAAATACCCGGAAAACAGTAACGAAAGAGCACGATGTCTTGAACACTTACAAAAAGCTGAAATATTACGTGTTAAAAGTTAACATTAGTCAGTTAGCAGAGCAGCATTCTATTACTATAGCACAAGGCATTTCTTATTTTAGATTCATTATGCACAGTAAACTCACTGTTGATTGCGCATGTTAATTCCTCCATTGCATTTAGGCATATTTAGACAGATCCTTTAATGTTGGCTTTCCTTTCATTGCAGCCCGACGAGGAACCGGAAGGTGCATTCACTGCAACAAAATTACAATCTTCACACACTGAACAATGTTACACACTGGAACCACTCACTTGTCAAATCTGTTTTCCGTGATCTCCTTACTGGGGGCAGACATCAAGCACTATCAGACGAAGATGTTCTGAAGAGAATTTGATAAAGATTTGGGAGGCAGATTTTATTAAAAAAGGCAGTTGTTTAAAAATGAATGTCGAATTCTACAGCTTTTTCTGAAGAGTATAACGAACTGTTTCCGTTTTGATCGAGGTTATATTGTTGCTCCTTTTATTTAAGTGGAGTGTCAAAATAATATTTCCACCGGTTTATTTCATTCATTCGTTTTATACCTTGTGATTAAAAGGTCACGCTTCGTCGCAATGAACGTAAATTATTTTAGAGTATTGACATAAGATATGTGCATGATTTTTGACTTTTTCCCTGCGTGTATTTTCTCATTGCAATACTTTAATTCCAAGGCAGGTTTTTCAATGTAATTAATGCAGTAAACTGATTGGTACAAATTTGTTTCATAGTTTAGTAAAAAAATAACAGTAAACTACGCTTTTCTATAATCGTATACATTGTACCAAGTATGTTAATAATAAGTAAATAACTCATTAATCATTAAATTATCGTTAATCATTAAATCATTACTTTTAATTGATTATTCATTGCATGAAAAGTTTGTTGCATTATTACGATTTTTTGCATTTTCCCTCTTTATTAGTCGTTCTGTTCATACTTCGGCAACAATGTTTAACCTTAACGTTGCCGTCTGAAATTTGTTATGATCTCAAGTGCAATCGACCTTCAGTAACAACATCGTCTTCGTAAGTTTTCGCCAGTGCTTCTTTCACTAGTATCGATTGTATTTCTGTGACAATCAAAACTTCGTGCGGGTCTTCAGCACAGTTGATGTGTACTACAATCTTTTGTACTTTATTTTTGTAACAGGTATCGTTATTGTACCAACGTATTGTGTCTTTGTGTGCTAGAATTCTGTATTTCTATGATCTCGCCCTCAATTCGTCGCTAGTTTCATAATACTATTACTCGATTAACGAAGAGTTATTTCGTGTATCGCCATAACGTGCCTTCGTTTGCAAACGCTCATATTTTATGTTGTACAACTATAATTAACTTCGTGACTATGTACGAACTATAAGAACCGAGAAGTATGCCGAAGTACAAGTAAGTTTCAAGAGCCTCCACCTCCCACTCTTTTTTGCGTCCGAATGTTCGGGAAAGGAGCCGAAGCCGCGGAGACATAGTGTCTGTGAACTTGAAACATAATATTGGCTGATATAAAAAATCTCCGCCATTTTTGCCACTAGATTTGCCACAAAAAACGGCGGAAACTTTTTATATCATCCAATATTTTGCGACTGTTTATGAAGTAGTCAAATTTGTACCAAAAATGTTAAAAAAAGTAATTTAATTTGTGAATATAATTACGTTTCACACAAATTTACGACCACGAGCCTGACTCGTGATATTCAAGTTTGGCCTAAAATTTTCATTACGGGTCAAACCCGTCAAAATGGTGAAAAGGGGTTAATCTTTAAAACTCAACCAGATGTTTTGTTCGTGTGCAATAGTTTGAGAACAATTGAAATATATTCTAGTTATAATTTGAAAAGTTGAAAATGTAAAATGTCTGAAAGTTGTGTAAAGGAGGAGAACCTTTGGATTTGTATAATAACAGTTGAACGTTTGATCATGGTATTATGAAATCGTTTAAAATAGAATGGTCGTAATAACGACCGAGGTTGCGTGAGGGAAAAGAAAGGCGGTTACTAATTCTGAATTATGTTCGACGTTTCACGAGAGATTACAAGTTACAAATTGGGTTCATTTGCCGTCGCATCGCGGGGAAAAACGCGCGGGGAATCAACAGGGGCCCTGTTCAAATATGAATCCAGGGCTTCGGCCTATCGCTTGGCAAAGCTCCGACTAATAACCGCTGTGTGATGCGGCCGGGCAATGTACCTGCATGTGTAAATATGGGGCGTTTAATCGCCGCTCGGTCAGCAGAGCATATTTCAAAACGTTGCACGTTTCGCGTCACGCAAACATACCGAGCTTGTTGTACTCGCGCCTTTAACAGTTTCAGGAAAAACGTCACGGTTGCGAGCTGTGCACTTTATCGCGAAAGCGCAAGAAATCATGAAATACCCAACGCGTTGGAATCAAAGAAAATTATACAATGAATTAAAATAGGAGTAATCAGTCAATTATAGTTACGAATGTTGTAAATTATAGAATTAATTAAAGTATGTTGTAAACGAATGGCTTTGACGATGACTATTGTAACTGTCGCTATTATTTCTATTGCACAAGTTTCTATAAACGAAAGTAATTTGATTACAACTTCTTATGTCTGTAACGAAGTTTTCCATCACTATCGAAAATCACATTAGCACTCTCGCGTGGCACGTGCCATATTTCGTTACGTCTCATAAGGAAATATTCATTTGGCACGTGACACTGCCGTACATGAGTTTCAATTATTATTATTTGATAAAGCGATTCTTCTATTTCTATAAATGTCGCGTTTGACGTTTTTTGCCGCGCTAACAAGATCCCTATTGTTGAGGATTACAAAAGTAAGCACTCGCAACGTCGTTTGAGCTTATTCTCAGACGGTTGATTCGAGTTTATTTTTCAAGTGCTCGCGTCCCATTTCGTATTTTGCATGTATACGTTTAAAAAGTAAATCAGTTAAACAATATACATACGAATCTTATATATATGAATATTTGTGCATTACGAATATGCACGTTAACTTGTCAGTATATGTCAGTTGTAAAATGTACGACATTTACGCATAAATATATTTCATATCAAAATAATGTAGTACTGCAGTGATAAAAGATTACTTCTTTTTGAAAATGACGAGAATGTGAGTCACGCAAAATGTTTACACCAGTAGTTGTCATTACGGTTATTGGATACGCAATAAGCATAACAAAACCATCCCCATTAAATAAATTGATTAAATAATTGAGTGAAGAACCGGTAAACATACACAATCGAATAGCTGCCACTCGTCATTAATTTTTCGGACGTGCTGAATATCATTTCGCGCATAAAAGGGGCCTTCTCCGTTCACTCGAGCGAACATAGTGGCATGCACGCATGCGTGCACGGATGAATGTGTATGCACACATGTAACATGTCGTGCTAGTCTATCGAGCGGCCCATCATAATTTATCGCAAAGTAAGCCCTGCGTGGCTAACGCGGCGTGTCTAAATCCTAAACCGTGGTACGCACTCGACGTCACTCGAGCACAATATCGTCGATACATGGCTCGTCGTTTGGTATTTCCTCGTCATTCGAGTTTACGGCGGCGAAGGGGCCGACCTGGTCCTCGATATTGTCAACGTTTCCAGCAATTCGGTCCGCGCGTTAAATGGCTCCTGTGACGGGAAAAGTGGCGAGCACTGGGAATATCATTCCCTTTTCTTCTCCAAATAAAGCCTCTCACTTGACACTCGCATGGCAACAATGCTCTGCGGTTATCGCCGCTGAATATTGCTTGTTGTCGATGCGACAATCGCGCTCCTTCTCGACCACAGATAGTCTAGCAGTCTGTGAAAAAAAGGAAGGTTGTTCCGTTCGGATGATATTTTTTCCCAACTCTGTTAGTGGCGTAAAACCACTTAAATACCGCAGTTTGAAACGCTTTTTGCAACATCCGTCGAAACATTACGTTCCTCCGTATGTGTTGTAATAAAAAAAATATATATATATGTGTACGTGCATATTTTTCGTTTTGGTTTTCCACAATTATTCACGTAGCATCGCAAAATCAGCCTTTTCACGTATTTGACGTGTAATTTTATCAATATTAAACGTACGCTGTAACGAATTTTTGATTTTCTTCCTCTGTCAAATTTGCGTCACGTTGCGCGGCGAAATCCTCGTTTATCGGGAAAAATGTCCAGATTCGTTATCCGCGATAAGACAGAACAAGCACGCGTCATTTCACGCGCGACTTCGTTCGTCCTCAGTGGGATTTCCAAAGCGTACGTGAAACGTCAATTTCTTATTTTAAAGCTCCTATTTTATTAGCAAAGATGCCGGCGTAGGCGCAGGCGTTGAACATCGTCTGCAATGGGAGAAGGGCTGTATTTTGTAACGGCTAGTAAAAACGGAAGGGAAATGATTGGGTGATTGACTGTCAATAGTAACAGATTCGCTATCGTCACTTTTTCCAGGACGTGAATCCAGGTCAGTGGCAACCAGGAACAAAATTGGAAATTACGTGAATTCACGTCAGCGATAAAGCAAGAGTAGGATTTATAATGACGTGAACTCACGTCAGTGGTACGGACTGTGTTAATATCGATGCGTAAAGGACGGACACAGCGGCGATCGACTTTGCGCGCGTTATCAAGAAAATGCTGGCTCCCTCTCCACGGTTCGCCGTAGTAACAATTTCGTTCGGCTCGGGGCAAAGTGATCTGTGCTCCCGCAATCCCAGATTAAAGAGAGATACCAGTGGATTACGACAAAGCCAGTTTCGCGTCTCAATTTGTAAAATAGGTCGGCAGGGTACGCCTCCGCGTTTTCCGCAGGAGAGGACATATCCTTGCAAGAGCCATTGGATTACCCCGTCGCTCTCGTATTCACCTCGGCAATTCGTAAATGAATATACCCCGGAGCACTTCGTCAAATTCATCGCAAAATACTCGGCTACTTAAACGGCCGTTTGTGGTCCGATGATTCAATAGTGGCTTTGGCAAACCGCTTGCCCCTCGACGGATGTACGTCGATACAATGAACTTAAACTCGGGTAATGAGTCGCCAATCGGGAAACGCCTTTTTTTGTCCTTTCGCGGCACAGGATCCAGATTGTTCAACCACTGCTGGACACTGTATCCATTTTTAAGCGCGGTCGTTAATACAATAGGATTAATTTAGCGGATGGGTAGCAAAGCCGGAAATGGAATTCGACAGAAGTAACAAATTATACCGAGCCGATGAACTGATAAAAACGAGATTAATTAATTACTGTGGAAACGTTTTGCCTCGCTGCTTTCGACAAAGCGACCGGCCCGGTGTAATAAATCGCCGCGGGTGGAACAAAGCGCGGGATCTATATCGCGGAATAAGCGCGATGAGTTGAGTTAATTACGCCGCGTGACGATATCTTTCTTGTGCATCGCGACCGGATGAGTCGTCGTGAATCGGTGCAACGATAAATCGGGAAACGGTGGCCGAGGCGCGCGGGCCATTACGGACCATTGACCAATCGACAGAAGGCACCGGGTCGTGTGCCCGTTTTTGTTGGAAACCACGAAAAACGCGTCGCGTTTGGGCGGTGCCAGCTCCGACGTCGATCGGGTGAAAAGGAGGAGATAAATGGGGATTCGGACGTGAAGGCGCGCCGAGCCACCTGGATCGCGCGTCTTACGGCGACGCGTCACACTCGCTCGGTCGGAAAATTGCCGTAAAATTGCCGCCGAACAGATATTTCATACCATTCTGCCGTCGCTCGCGCGATCATCCGCCTTTATGGACTCGTGACTCGTCGTCTCTTGTCACCTCGCCGGATTTACCGTACGCGCACACCTGCGCTCGACGCCTCGGCCTCGCGCGTTACACCGCTGCGTTCCGGT
>JABFPT010000454.1:24170-41411 GCA_022817245.1 Nixonia krombeini | reverse complement strand
GAGGACAGGTTACGTTGACACGAACTATTTCACATTTCACACGAGCTTTTAATAACAACTACTGATTACGCGTATTTAGTTTCCTTAAGTAACGCGTCTTCACTCTCTACTTTGCAAGAAGTTTACATACCTCCAGTTGCCACGCTCAGGGATGAAGTTAATGAGAAGGGTAAACCGAGTTTGCAACTAACGCGGCATAAGATTAATAATTTTAATGTTTCATACTTATTGCAACGCTCGCTTGGAACTGAAAGTACTTTCCGTAAACAATATTCTCGTTAAATCAATTTGGATAATTGGAGGCATTAAATATCCAAATGTCTCATAAAATAGCAAAATGTTACATATGAATATAGCAAAATGTTACATAAAATTTATTTACATAGGAAATAGAATATTGTTGAGGTAATTATTGACAAGCGCAATGAAAGTTTCGTTTTCAGTGATTCTTCCCGATGAAGCCCGATTGCATATTCTTTGCTAGGCGAACGGCAAAGTTCAGCATCCCGGTGATTCCCGTTTGAAAGTTCAAATGACGGGGCGATTTGCATGCATGTCTCTGCGGCGCGGATACGACCTGCGAGATACAATGTACAATCCTCGCTGGCCTGAATTCGGCCGCGACGGCTTTCCCAGCGGGCGATTCGTCTTCCCGCCTGGCGTGTAATTCCAGCACGGCCCGGAGAATTTGCGAATCTGCTAACTCTTAGCAGACAATGGTTCTTCCGGGCTGAGAGGTCGATTAGAGATTTTCGCATTTCGCGATTTAAGATTTCACTCTTTGCAGAATGACGCCGGGAGAAAAAAGGTCGG
The DNA here is from genome assembly GCA_022817245.1 of Nixonia krombeini. Classification (NCBI taxonomy): domain Eukaryota; kingdom Metazoa; phylum Arthropoda; class Insecta; order Hymenoptera; family Scelionidae; genus Nixonia; species Nixonia krombeini. The sequence continues at coordinate 40,598 of JABFPT010000454.1, read as the reverse complement.
TTGTTTTAATTACATTTATTTCTCGTGCCGGTTAATTTGACGCGATACGGACATTTAATTAATTCAGGCTTTTCAATTTTACCGTAGCTCGGCACTATTGCGATTGATTAGCAGCGTTTTTATGGCTTCTTTAAATGTAAAATGTGTATGAAATACTTGTTTTACTATAATTATAGAAAATAATGTACTTGAATGTAAAGTAAAGAAAAGAAGCGATTCATAAAACATAATTAATTAAGTCATAAAAATCTTAATTTTGATAAATATTCAAAAGTGAGTTGGTAGTAAAATTTTGTTTAATGTAACACATTTCATATTTCGTAGACAATTTTGTGGTTTTATAAATAGCACCGGATGGGTTTTCTCCTACTGCGTCAAAATGGGAAAGTATCATTGAAGTTTGAAAAAGGCAATATAGCAAATCCGTTGTATGAAAGTTATTTTACATAAGCGGTAACAAATCTTGGTGCAAGAAAAATACCAATATTGCTCAAACTGTGGACTTTTGATTTCGGCACACAAAGGAGTGATAAAGATGTGAATGCGCTTCGTAGATTTACATGCAGAGCGGACATTTCTTCGTGTGATACACGCATTACGCGTTGTATTCAACGAAACACAATGTAACTGAGCGTAAGTCGGAAAGTTTTGCAATACATATTTTAAACTGCACAATCGAGACCATATTTATTTTATGTGCGGTTTCAAAGTGTTAAATCTTTATACTGCATATTTGACACCACCACACTGAACGTACACCACTATCTATGTAAAATACGTAGAGGATAGATCTGTCGTTTTGCATCGATTTTTACACTAGATTTTTTTTACAATATATACATTTTATAACATTATGTGTAAAATAACTTTTCTCGCAGAATATTACGGCTGTACGTATAATTTGGAATATTTGTCTTTTTTGTACCTCGTTACACAGTTATATTTTATTTGCTCGATTGACACATAAAATTTTTATTTTGTGTAATTTATCAATATAATTTGTAGTAGTGAATACTGCTTCTGTTATTCCGATTCCGTAAAAGTAGATTTGTTCTAAATATTACCTAATTGCGGTAACTTTACTTGTTTACATCGTCCACTTTGTGACGAAAATAGTAATTTAAGAAACTTTAAAAATTGTGCAATGCAATGTCTTAATTCATTTTTATGAATCTTTATAAATATTGCGATTTGCTAGAAACTATATTTGTTACAAAAATGTTGTAGCTTAAAATATCTTTGTTCGTGCCGTTTGATAAACGTTACAACGCGCGTTGTCAAATGCGCCATAACTCGAACGAACGTTCCCGGTGCGTTCAATTTTGCGCATTTTGTAAATAACTGAATATAAAATTGTCCGTTCGCTTTGTTTTGTAAATCTACCATTTTTGCGTGCTTTTCTATTCACAGGCGTACAGCGACGCTTTTCAATGTATGATTCAAAAATACTGTCATTCAATTTCCGTCCGTAGACGTCAATGCCTTTCGAAACCCGGGCATTTAATTTTGAAACGTTAGTGTTTTTTCGCCTCGTCGCCGACGCGCCACGGGTACCGGCAAAAATGCTAAATTCCGTCAAAGCAGGCTCGGCACCGTACTCGGCATTATGAAGTAACTGCGTGAAATAGTGGCCGACGTACATGGCAAGGGAGGGAGGGGGAGTGTAACATTTAATGAAATTCTGCAAAACCCTTCATCTGTTACCGCGCTGCAAAAAATGGACACATTTTTCCTCGTCATTCCGCCTTGCGCCTGGGAACGCCCAACGTCGGACAGCGGCGGACAAATGTAATTACGATAAGAAAAATTTCGCCATGGAAGGCAGGGCGGTTGACGGCGGCCGATAATTTATGTTAAAATTTAATGAACGCCGGCGTGTCAGGCTCGCGATAACAAAGAGCGAAATTCGATCGGCCGCAAACGTACGCGGTCGCTGGAAACGGATTGTAAACAAGTTGTGATTAATGCGCGCGTGGGATCGATGACGCCGGGCGAGTGGACGGCTCATTGACTGGTCAGACGGCGCGCGGACCGACGTAATCATTTCGTGATATATCGGAGTCACAGAAGGCTGTCGACGAGCGCGCTAACCATGAGCCGCGTTTTTGCGCCGGGAGTCATGGCTATCCGCGGGGTGATTAATGAAACGACGACCTAATCTTGGCGAGAAATCTGTTTCGTCGTTGGATACCAAGTTCGTCCCATGGTGGACAATAATCTCGATGGAAACTTTGCTGTTTCGATAATTATCTCTTGCCGGGCGGACGTTTCGCTCGGCCCAATTAATTAAGCCAATGACACGATCACTGCTTTTTCATAGTTCCCGAAAGAAACTTTCTTTATAAATTAACCCGTTTAAGCACAGTGAATTGTTGTAGATACACGAGTTTTAATAACTAGAAATTCTATTTAACGGTAATTTCTTTTTCATAGAGCTCGTTACCAGGAACGGAAATGACGGTGTACAATATAGCTATAAAAAGAGCAGGAAAAATATATTTTTAATCAATTTTCGAGTAAGAATAGTCTAAAAAATGTTTTTTTTATGTTATATAGAAACTGAATCAGTGTTCAATTACGTGTACAGGACGGAAAAATCGAGTTTCTGATAACAGCGGATTAAGGAAAAATAAAATGAGAAAGTGTTGGCCAAAGTTGGAAAGACACTGCTCACTGAAATTGTCGTTAAGGAATAACGGGAGAACGTGAAGTAACGTACGTGAACGTATCTTTGTTAGATACGCGACTGTCAAACTTCTTTCATCGCACGCTTCTTGGGCAGAAGCGATTGAAAGTTTTCGCAGTCGTGTGCATTTTTTCTCGGCTTCGCGCCGACGAATTTAAGTCGAGCTTTCGCGATGTAAAGCCGACTCCTCTGTTGGAAAAGTTTTCATTCGATGGGACCGGGGTGACACCTCGCGCGTAACATTTGAGATACGGCTTCGTTCAAACTTACCCCGAGATACACCATTTCAGGGGAGCGAAATCACAGAGAAATTAACTTTGGAGTAGTGTTTCGAATTTGGAGGAGTGCGACAAATCGCGTTTCGCAATTTGTCGCAGACACGCAGCTGGTAAAGAAATTTGCTCTTACCATCAATGGTTGCTCATTTACATACATGTTTACGAATATTTTACTCCCTCAGCTAATCACGAGTAAAAATCAAATAATAAGTAAGTAAGTTTCTTTCTTCTGTAAGTGTAAACGTAAGAGAATTGTAAAATGAACGTAATGTCATAAAAGCTGGAAGAAAAACATGGAATTGGTGTGTAACCGGAGATGCGCTACTTCAGTCTCTACGGACGATTCAATTTTCTCGCACAGTTGGCAGAATGCCAACAACCTTTGACATTTGTTTACTGTTAACTCTTCTTAGCCAGGTTCGCGATCTTCGACTATGTTACTTCATCCGGCACAAGGATATGAAACGCATCCATAGCTTATTCATGAATGATGGAAGACGCGTTGCAAAAGGTTCGTTATGAATATTAAAAGTTGCCGTGCATGCCCGATGCTGCACCGAGCGCTGGCGTCCGACTCGTGTAGACGGCTCCGGGCATTTTCCTCGCCGCCGCGACGAGAACAGTTTCTTTCTGTCAATCTAACCTTCCATCGAGAAATTCGCGTCTCGCTGCGGATAACGAGATGGAACGATAAGATTTTCGTAAACCGATTGGTCCATCACATTTGGGCCATTTATGCGGGATGACTTCGTGTTGCTTGAAAAGATTATCTCGCCTGAAATTAGTCTTTTCCAGAAGCAACCGACGCGGGGATAATTCACCTCTATGTTGATTTCAACTATTAATTAACTTTCCTGTACTGCGCTGCATTCGCGCTTCGCGGAGCTCATCTAGGAAAATGTACATATTTACGTTGAGAATGTCAATAATTAGAACGTTTAGAGATAGTAACTTTTAACTTTCTAAAAATAACAGTACCTGGTAATAAACGAGTGGATTAAAATACGCGAAAAAAGTTTTAGCAAATTAAATACAAATAATTTTCTAACATTATTTATACTTTTTTAACTCTTAACAGTTATTACCAAAGTATAACTTCATTTTTTTTTTGCTACATTTGCAACAAAATAACTCGAGAGAGAAATTATTTGTTTTGTGATGACGTTGTCAGTTTTGATATTCTGAATGTGCACGCAAAAAGTGAATGTTAACAATTTTAAATTGACAAGGATTGCAATTTTCATCACGACAGTATTTAATGAATAATCTTACTCAAAAAAGATTTTGGAAGAGTAAAAGCATCGTTTGAACATATATTATTGATTAAACTGAAGTTTGATTATTGATGACAGTGATAGTAACTAGAGCTTGTTCTGTCGATTTTGGCATCGCACCAAGAATAAAGAAATAGCAGGGTGGAGAAAAGAGATCAATCAACTTAGATAAATAACAGTTCCAACAAACTAACTATTAGTGTTTTATCTTATGCGGATTATTTCGCTCTTGTGTTCTCTGGTACGGATAATACGTGATTTGCATCATTCTCGTTATTATCCTGTGAATCCTTTGTCAAAGGAGAAAGTCGTGTTCCACCTGTTCCCGCAGACTCACCCTAGAGCGAAACGTATCCGCCTTTTTTTATAAATATTAAGAAACAGTCCGAAGTTTTCGTAACGGTTAGGCCATCAGCCAGTTCAGTGTTTCTCTTTCTCTCTGTCTCTCTCTTGCAATTAGCGTGGATGTAGTATTCCGAAGAAACTTGAATCGATGCGCCAGGACGATGCGGAAATCAAGTTGGGAAGAAGAAATATCGAGGGAGAACATTTATATTTGATATTCATTTGGTAGAATCTTACAGCGTATTTGACGTTTGATATCATGGCTTATTTACCGTCCAAGAAAAGGAAGAAGAGGGAGTTGAAATAAGCGACGATCAGAGTCGATTTCAATGGCGAGTGCCGGGCACAGCTGGTCCCACGGCAAGGAATATCGGCGCCGTTCCCACAGACCGAACGGTGAACTCGCGTCGAGATTCTCGTCGATAAAATCAGCGCGGATAAAAAGCAGAGTCCGGCCATTGAAGCAGCGTCGTTTTTGCAGGGTGTGGGTGGTCGGTGCGGGCGGCGAGGCGTGGGCGCGGGCGGAGATTTGTCTCGGATGCGACGGCATTATTCGAAATAAGGGTGGAGGACGGTCCGGGTCGTTTGAATGTTTGCAAGTGGCGCAATTTATACGGAACTTGGTCTGCGACGGCTCGAGTTTACTAGCAGCACACACAGCGACAGTGGCGGCGGCGGCGGCGGCGACGGCGGCGGCGGCAGCAGCAGCAACAGTGGCGGATGGGAGTCCTCTTGATGCGATGGGAGCCCGTCAGGTGGCGAGGCTATAATCCTCTGAAGCGAACCGAAGTGGAGCGGGTTGGCGGCATGAAGCAGCGTCGGCTACCGCTCGGACCGGTACTTGGCGATGGTGGTCTTGGCTCTGTTGTTCCGCTGAAAAACATACTCTGCCAACTCGGCTCAACGGTACGCTTCTCACGTGCTTTAAGCAGCTGCGCTTACAACAGTCCGATTACGGATCAGCCTGGCTTTTAACCTACTCGTCGTCTTGCTGCACTTGTCTCTCGTTGCTTTATCTCGCTTTGATCCGCGACCATACCCCCTTTTTGTACCACTTTCATCTTCCCGCTCTTTTCCTCGCTTTGTCATCAAGTGTCCGGAAGAGTGGATATCGCGTTGTAGTTTTACTTGGACGTAATGCGACGTCGCTTCCCGAGCCTTTGTACCGCACACATCGCCATCCCCAGTCCGCACGCATGTCAAAGAAGATTTCGCTTTTCGAAAAACGATACGCTTCGGCGAGGGACTACCGGAAAGCGCGAAAAGCATACGGTATCTTCTTTGCTACTTCTATCTTTCTAGCTCCGTTTGCCTCGCTGTTTGGAGGAATATCTTGCGGCAGGAGCACTCCCAAGTTTCAGTCGTTTTCAGTCATTGGCGATTTCCATCGATAATTTGATACGTTCAGTGACAAATGGAATGTCGTACATGGCATGGTATGTGGACAAATGGTAGTGATGAATGGTAACACTTTTTTGCAAATGTAAAAATAAACTTTTTCGCGAAGTCGATTATGACGGTCGCGAACTGCGCGAAGCGAATCTCTGTCAAGTAGTAACAAGTTAATTCAAACTGGCGTTTTCAAGTTTCTTTCATTCACTTGCAGTATTCATAATATTACAAAACGATTACCTTTTCAGTACTGCACTTCGACAAAATATGTAACTATGTAAAAAAATTACCGCTGAAAAACATTTTCACATAATCCACTGAATTTAAAAAGTTATGTAACGTGTTTCTTTTTCAGTAGACCGCGAGATAAAAAGTGAAAAGAAGTCTAATATTTTATGTTCGTTACCTTTCAAACGTTGAAAAATAGGCGAATGAGGACTTTTTCTATTCGAGCTTGCGATTTCATTTATTCATTGCCGCTTTGAAAAAAAGTACTTCATTCAGACATTTGATTTCATTCCCTCCGCGCGACGCTACGTTTTTTCGTTCGTTAAAAAATCGAGTTGTGTATTAGCACATTTTCATTTTCCGTCACCACTCGCCTAAACCTGACACGCATTCGAGACGAAACTCAGAGTTTCCGAAGCTTAGAGTTATTTGTTTATGACAATGACCCGCGGCGTTCACACCGCTGACGGGTTTTTCGTACACGCTCGGTTGGATTTGATGCAGGACAGAATCCGGTTTCCAAGCCAAATGTATTTATGGATGATGATCCATATATCCATGGCAATTGTTCGCGAATCGATGAAAACATTGGTACTCGATGACACACAAAAGACATATTTTTCGAGATGTCGGTGAAGCTGACGTTTTTGTCCCTTTCCATTTTCCAAAACGAACTTCTTTCCTCCCCACTTTTCTCTTCAGTCCTCCCCAACGTGCTTGCATCAAATTTGTAGTTTGCTAAAAAAATGCTTAAGGGAACTGATTAATTGCGAGTATCTCGCTCACGCTGAAAGACGCGGTAACGAGCGTTTTATGCGGTTCACTATCGAAATACAACGTCGTTAGAAGTTTATTTCTGTAGTGCGGCTTTCTCTAAGTGGAGAAAATTCATTTTAATAATGCCTTTGTGCAAAAAGAAAGTTTAGCCGCGAACATTAACGGGCGTATCTCGCCACGTTTGCGCAGGAAGCGTCTCGTCCAAAGACCGAATAAACCTTGCCCCCATCTTCTTCGGCAAGAAAGTTCTGCACACCATGCACTCAGACTAAAGGAGTGTAAATGAGGCGAACTGTGCTTTTTAACGAGCTTCCGCCGGGGCCAGGGCGGCTATACGCGGCCAAGTATTCCCGGCATACCTGTTATCTAACCTTCACCACCGCACGCATGCTATACACAGTTCTGTAATTTATCCAAGATGAATAGTTCCAGGTATTGTGTATTTTCCGGCACATAAATACGCCATTTTCGCGGCGCGAGGGCAAGAATTAGAAAACGTAATAAGCATTTTTTCACATTCACTGGAAATTTATGCCGAACTCGAGGGGAGTAATTTTAAGTTAACTCGATTTATTCCGTGATGCGCAGTCCAGATAATTGGAACGACCGGGTATTCGACAATGGAATCGATTTTGATATTTGTGTCGTTAATTTCTATATTTTCGCGCTGACAATTGGAGAGTAAAAAGGATAACAAGCTGGCATGGCGAGCGATCAATAGTGGATGCTCATATACACTGTTAAATTGGCATATCGAATCGTTCTCTGCCATACAAATTTCCATGTTAACCATTGGACTGAACACTGGCCTGTAATTATTGTCTAAAAAACGTTTGGCGAATGTAACGATCTTACGTATTACTATCAAATTTCTAACGAACAAATTAATTCCGCGTATCAAAGCAAAGTATCGCCTGTTTCCTTATACGGAAGGTTCCAGAATGAATCACGACCAAGGTATCAATTTTTTCCTTGGGAGTACATTGATGTAATTGATAACTGCATTCAATTTGACTTTCATATATGTTAATCAACGTTCGACAAATCGTGACAACATACAACGATAATGAAAATAATGACAGTAATTACCAAAATCAGAATGTAAATGAGAAGTTATATGCATGGAACTAAACCATTCGTTCATAATGAAAAGTTTAATCTGTGGGCAGAGCGAAATTATATTTTTGAATAATTAAAAATACCGTGAAATGTCGAAAGTGGATATACAGCTAGGATTCTGGACCAACACAGACACAGATGACGTCACACGGAAAGTTTTAGAACGTTCTGAAGCAGTCGAGAGGGGGGTTGCATATATTTTTGAAATGATGACGTCACATAGAAAGTTCTCAAATATTCAGCGGAAGGGGGGGTTCCAGAATCAGGAACGTGAGCTTTGAATGTTGTATTTTTTGACGATGACGTCACAATTTTTCCCAGAATCGCGATTCCTGAAGTCTTGATTCCTGGAACTTAATTTTTCACGTTCCACGATGGCGTCGCACATCGAATCTTTGCAGGGTTAAATCTATCTTCTGTTTTATTTTGCATCGTTGAAATTTGTTATCCGTGTAAATCGTTTATTTATCGTTCTCTCCGTTTTTTTCCCGTGACACTTTATTATAACCGTTTTTTTTGCACAAATTTGCGTGCGCGGCGTCACCATTATACATCCGATAAAAGTAAACAATTTGCACGCGTTTCAAATTTGATATGAGTGTGTGGTCGGCGCAAGTGTGCGCGCGTGTTTGTATGCACCAATCGCGTTGGTCCAGAATGCTCCCGGTTTATCTACTGTCAAACGACCAGTGTACTCGTTCTTTCTGTCACCGTGTTAATCGAAATAGTCGATCAGGACAAAAAACGGTGTAATTACAGAGCCATTTCATAAAATGTTCAGCGATGGGTGTTAAATCGAGTTATAGAAATGGCAGTCAAGTCTTGGATGTATTACCGGTATGTAGGTCAACCATCTCCCTGTCAAACGCCAAAAAGCAACAAGCTGGAAGAAGCTGGTGTCACGTCCGCCCGAGAGTTCCGGCTCGATGAAACGAGCCGGCGAATACGGATCCAGCCCGTCGTAAAGTTCATTCTCTCGTTCAATTTTCCGCGGCGGCGATAATAGCCGCCGCGTCTTCAACTGTGCATCGACGAGGAGGAAATCAGGGAACAATGGGACACCTGCTAATACGTAATCGCTTTTAAGGAGTGAGGCACCGGTGAATCTAGCGAGGGCAGAGGCTGAAGTGGTGGGAAAAGTTGTCGCAGTAGTTGGAGAAGAGACGAAAATAGTGGGAGCTTCGGCAATAGTCGTGGGGAGTACTTGAAAGAGTAGAGAGGGAATTCGCAGTCAGTGGTGGGAGTATTGGTAAAATTGGTGGGGATTTCAGTAAGATTGGTGGGACGTGATAAGAAACGGGCCCTCGAGATGTTGGTTTTGTTAATGCAAGCAAGTTGACGGCGACGAGTTTGCAGCGTTAGGGCGAACGCAAAGGCTAACCGTCCCTGGAGTCAATTGTTCTTCGCAACCATCCGTGTCTCATTACTTCGGATTGGCTGGATGTAGACAATAACGTCATAATATGGTTAGCCTGAAGATCGCTTTCGACCCTGCCGTCATCGCCTCGGCACTTTCCCCGGTGGAGGCGAAGTAGAAAATAAAGTCTAAGAACCGGAGATCAAGATTACGACTGCAGCCGCGTCGAAAGATCGAAATCGACCCCATGTTCAGGCGTTTTGGTTTCGTTAAGGGAGCAAGCTTCTTGTATCGCACGTTTAAATCTCCGCCTTTCTTTTTACCGCGGCTTTATGGAATTTTGTTAAAAGTTTCTTATTTCCCGTGATCGTTCACGTAATTTTTCAACATGTTCTTTGAGTTGTTTGGAAACTCAGATCTGGAAAGTAGGTCAACAACTGTTATGAAATATTACATTTTCTTGAAAGAAAAAGTATTGTTCGCTCATTGTGTTCAGTTGCGAAAAACCTGATGTTCCCCACGACGTAACTTTTTAATTGGTACTTTCCTGTTCCGACATTGGTCTCGAAACTGTAACGCCATTTTCAAGACGTTCATGATTTCGGTCTCAAATTTGAAAAATAAATAGTGCTTCTCGAACGATCGATCAGCGCCGTTGGCGAGCGTTAACTTCGGCCGACAGCTAACTTAAAGTGTGACACAACTTTCTTATTTATGGGTTAGATTAATGGCACTCTAACGTGCGGTGCTTTTGCACCGTGTAAGTAAGTTAAACAAAGTAAAACAATAAAGTGGCAGTAACAGTATTTGCAAATGTTTTATGGGCTTGTGTGTTCCATTTAAGTAGGAGGCGACGACACATTGTACGATGGCATTGACACAGGGTATAATTCGAAATTGACTTGCATTACTTCCGCTTTAAACAGCTGGACAAATATTTGTTTTCCGAAATGATATACGCCGGACTATGCAAATAGGTCGTTTAAACGCGTTTAAAAATTCACCGACCTTCATCTTCATTTTTGTGGACGTTTACTCTGCAGAAAAATTCGTGGTGGAAAAGGGGGGGGAGCACGGTCAAACACGTATGAAATTGTAGATAAAAAAATACATTCATAAATGGAAGCTTGAGAGGCGTAGTAACATTAAATAAAACAGGTAAATAAATTCTAATTCAGATATAATTTTCCGCAAAGTCAAGTACGTGATTTAGATTTACAAAATTCTCGCTCGAATTAAACAGCGAGAAATGTTCTGCATATTCAACATTTTGCAAACTTGATGTAAAATATTTACGTTTATTTGTGGTGTTTTTCTAACAAATTTCTGCAGGCAGATTTATACGCAACAAAGATTTGCGTCGTCCATAACCTTCTTTTTTGAGATGTACATTTTCCTATTGGGGAATATTCCCTGTTATATTGGATTGTCAACTAAATAATTGAGGATTTGTCCATTGATGGTTTAAACACATTCTTTTATTTTGTCAACTTGTTTAAAGTACCTAACCGATATTGTTTTCTTGTTCTTTGGACTCCACCTTTAATAAGTATGAAAATTGTATCAATCAGTTATTTTATATCAATTTTTAGAGTGGAAGAACAAAACACGCTTTTCACGTATTGTATGACACTGCATGAAAGATGGCAAGAGGCCATCGACATAAAAGGACTACACCTAATTTAACAGAGTTATACTTTCGAGTTTTGAATCTTCCTTCTTATTTAAAATCTGCAACAACTTATTTGCCAACCCAATACTTCATTTCACGAAAATACACTCCATTGATAACGGCAGTGCAGTTTTAAGAAAGAAAATGCAAGCTGAAGGTCTTCTTGTAGAATGCAAATTGGGCGATGTGTGACCAGAGGGCAGTGGCGGCAGGTTGTCGCTGCCGAGTCCGGCGAGACCTTCGAAGCGAGAGAATTCGATTCTCAGAGGTCTTTGAAAAGTGTTGCAGGAGAGCGATTCGACTCTCGTCCTGAAGCACGGGCACGTTTTGAACGGCTTTCTCAATTGGATTCTGTGGCGGTGTAGATGTATCGTCACAATGCGACCTGTCCGTTGCGCTACAGTATTTCCCCTCTCGGGCACATTACTCGTTGGAGTCTCGACCTATCATCGGTTTCGTGCTGCCCTTCATTCACTTGCCCGCGTCTTCTTCCGTTCGATGGTTGACATTGTTTGACACGTGGAAACAACCCCAAGGTTTCCGGAAGGCGCGTCGCTACGAAGTTATTATTTCGCGTTCGCTCGCAGGGAAACAAAAGTGATCAGTCGAAATGAAAGATTTCAATTAAAGCGAGTCCGCGGCTCTAGTACCTTGACATTCTTATGCTAATACTAGGCATGATATTGCTCGAATCCTTTTCAAGTCCCGCGTCTTCCCCCCATTTTCTCGATCGTGAAACTACCCTAAAAACTACTATGAATAAATAAACAATGAAATTGAATGGGTGGATGGTCAGAGAATAAATGAATAAACGAGCAAGAAGTTTATTGGCTCGATTCCTTTAAATGATGGTAACTTAAATAATGGAGTACCGTTGTTACAAATGACCGACCGCGCTTTTGACGACTGCATTCGCGACCGGAATCGATTTGATTTAACAAAGGCTTGCAGCTGTAACGCTGGAAAATTCATTGTTATAACCGAAAAGTGGCAGCGGGTAACGAGGAACCGTTCGCCGCTCGAGTTTGGCCATTCCGAGCCGGTTAATCGAGTTCTCGGCTGAATGTCCCCGGTGGTGACTCAGTGGCCATCTTGCCGTTCTCGTAGAAAACGGATAAATCATTCGGACCAATACCCCGGTAGAGCTGCAGGCTGAAATATTCGACGATGTGAAATATTCGCCGATAATTTCCGCAGAGAAAGGTCATACGGCACGTTCGGCGTGGTCTGCGAGCGAATTTCGCGGAACGTTACTCCCGGTCATCGATCCGGGTATGTGCGATTTTGGCTATGCCTAATTTGTTTCCGATGAAAAAGTCGGCGATGTTTAACTGCGACTGGCTTTTCGAAATTTGATCGCCTCGCCACTCGATGGAGCAGTCGTAATGGCCGCGCATGACGGTGCTCGGAACGTCTCGAGCTGGTGTCGAGTGCTCCGAGGTACGCTTATCTGCGTACAAGTGTTTATCCATCTCGAGGACGGGCCATCTACCATAACGAGGAAAACCCGGCGACGGTGGACTCTCGACGCGGCCGGCTCGCGACAATGGGACAAGCTCGCTCAAGCCGTCGAGCTACTCATCATTTTTTCACTCACCTTTTCCTTCGTGTCGTTAGAATTGCGAATCAAACGGGGGAGAATGTTTCGGAATATGGCGATGCGGATTTCGACATTTACGGAAAAGTGACGGCATATTTTATCGTTGCAAATGTGGGGGTTCAATAGCGCCCAGCCAGTCGAATTAATTAATACGTGACATTCATTAAATATAATTACTTTGCATGTCCAACTTATCAGGAACGTGTTTGAAAAGCATAAATTAATCATGCAATATATGCTTGCAATTTTTTAAAGCTAATAAAGAGTGATGTAGAAAAAGCGAGGTCGCGTTTTTGATTATTAATGGAGGATACTTCGCCAGAACAATGTTTCTCTTCCACAAATTTCAAACAAACATAATTTAAGAAATCACTCTCCTCCTCCTCTCGCAGTTTTACCATCGACCGTGCGGGAATTTCTGGACGGTTTTTTAACCGTTTCGTGCATTGCCTTATTAGAAAATCATCAGAGGAGTTGTTTCGTTCTCCGCCGCCCTCCTCAAAAATATCACAGATTCAAGGTACAATCGAAACAATTTTTTTTCTCATTATATCGCCTTCGATCGTAAATACGGCCTTTATTGCTAACCGAGAGGGCGCGAAAATGCTTGCGGTGTTGGAAGATCGGCAGAAATTCTTGGCGGAAGACCGCCAGAGGGAAGCTTCTTCGCCGAGTCACGGCAACGCACGGGAAAAATAAAGTAAATCGATGAGGGCGAAACACGACGCACGCTAGAACCGCGGCGTGTTTAGTCAATAAACAATATGCGGCCCTGTCCGATTACACGTCACTGAAATTCCCCTACGTATCTTGTTGCAATCGACTATGTGTTTCCGCATGGAACAACTTGTCACGAAGCGTACCAGGCATTTGTCCATAAAACGTATTGCTTGCTTCATCGATATCGCCATCCTCATCCCTCGATTAATTTATCGCGAGGGAAGAAAAACATTAAATGGGAAATTTATTTCGTTATTCACGTCGCTTCGCCATTGTTCGCGAGCATCGCTCTCTGACCGAGCTATCCGAAGTTAACGAGCGACATCTGTCGATTTCACGATTATTTTCACTTCCGCATTTTCGCCTGCTTTATAATTAGAATTGCTTTTTATGCGAGACAATCCAACCTGAAACGGGTCAACAAGTTCGGACGGTGTATTATGTCACTGATAAGGCGAGGGCTTGAATCGTAAGTTGTTCAATTGATTCGTCTTTTGTAACGCAGTCATCGAGGCGGTGAATAGGTCGAATTAACGGGTTCGGGAGACTCATTATGGCAAATGACGAGGTTCTCTCTTCCTCTCTCTTTCCGTCTCTCTGTCTCTCTGTCTCTCCCTCTTGGGACGCCGTGAATTTTGACGCATCGATTGTCGAGTTATCGAGTGCCAGACTCTCCATCAAAGGGACGCTCCGTTCGCCGCACCGCCGTCGCGCCCAACGTCAAAGATGAGTTTTGCGAAGGAGAAGTAACCCGCAATGGTAAATCAAACCAATTGGCCGCATCGAGGCGTAATTGAAATTGCATTCCGACCGCTGGCTCGCGCATCGTTCCAGTTTGCTCTCTCCTACAGTCGTTATGACGAATGACGGACGAAGTTGAGGGAAAAATATTCCCGCTTTCAGCTCCCGCCACGCGGATGGTCTGCGCCGTTAATCATACTTACGTGAATCCAGGGATTCGATACTCGAGATATATCCTAATAGTGCAAGCAGTGCGCACATCCTTGGCAATATTGGCAGATGATCAGTCTTCATGTTCTTCAATGAGGATTTATTTCAGGAAATCATAAGGCCAACGACTGCAAAGAAAAATATCAATTATTAATGTCACTGCGGGCGGAAAGTTGTTCGTTACGTCATAAATCATTGCTTCAAAAAGTTTAGCAGGAAAAGGGAAACAGTTGTTTACCGCAATAATTTATTCAGGTTGTACTAGAATAAATAATACATCATTCGATATTTAAAAAAACTATATTCGTAGTAAATTGTTGTGTTTGATTCTAGGTAATTGTATGCATTTTTACAATCTCCAAACATTGGTTTTTAGATTTGAAGAAATAAATTAAAAAAAAAATTGTCCGCTTTCCAGCATTAGACGTAAACTTACAAAATTCTGTTGCACGTTTTGCATATTTAAACACGTTGCATCCGATATACGCGGTAAGGAAGCTCGGGAATATAATATCACATTTTCACTGTATCTAGACATGTTGCAGAATCATAACAATCATTACTCCTGGCCCAACATTCGTAAATACTCGCGGCAAACGCGGCGACACGTACTTGCGGTATTTCAAACCCGCTCCGCGTTTGAAATTTCGTTTACGACAGGACAATATTTCGGTTCGCCTCTCTTTTTCTTGGCATACTTTTCCGGCGGTATGTCAGCCAGGTCCGAACGTGTGTCGCCTGAAGAAACACAGTTGACTAACTTGTAATCGAGTCCCCACTCAATTAGCCGAGCGCTGCCCTGCCGCGGCCGCCCGCGGCTTTCTGACTCTCGCGCCCACGCGCTCCTTCCGCCTCTCCCACTCGTCCGTAGGGATTCCTTCTGCCTTTTGCGGCGACTTTCCGCCATGATCAAAGATGCCTTTTTATGATCATCGTGACAATTTAGCGGAGATATTTGTTTTTCCTATTAAAAGTTGAAATAGCTATTTTTCCATTTAATCATATTATCCGAAGATGCACATTGCAATTTAGATCGCAGAATTCGAGCAGTTTTTTCTCGGGAATAGTAACGAAATATAACCCGGTTTTGTGAAAAAGTCCCGATGCGTCTTGTAGCGGCAATGTTTGCCAATATCCAGTAACAGGTAAACGCGGAGTAATAAAGACTAATGCTTTTACCTCGCTACAGTCAGAAATTTAATTTCCCTCTGTGCCAATGCCAGCGTTTAGTTAGTTTTATAAGGAAAAATATTCACGTGTATACAAATTTAATCCATTATGAAATATTACTCAACGTCTTTATATTCCACACTCGCGGAACGAGTTATTTTTAAAGACTTATCTCTATTTTTGACTCAGGTTGATTAACGAGTGTAGGTTAATTGCGTCGTAATTAAACGTCGGATTATTTTATTAGCCGATTTTCAAATTTTTTTATAATAAGGTTTAAAGAGATGGGAAGTTAAACCGCGTCTTTCCTGCGACTGCTTACAATGTGTCGCGAATTTTAATTTAGATCGAGTATCAGCTTGCGGAATGAATTCCACCGAGGCGAACTTTGCCGCGCATCATTCGTCCTTTATTCCCGTCCATAAATTTGCTTTTTTCATTCCAGCAGCCGTGACAAAACAAGCTCACGTTAAAAAATATAATTTATTCAAAGCTTTCATTTTGCGCGCGAAATCAGCATCGCGACTGTGCCAAATTGTTTCCCTTCGCGACAATTTGTTCGCTTCCTCGGGCAAAAATGTCGTTTGCAAAAACTGACGATGGTGAAGTGTCTAACGAATTTTCGCGGTAGTAATAAATATACCCAGGCGATATTAATTACTAAACTATACTTCTAACAACTTTTGGCTAGTGTATAAAGCCAACTCTACCACAGTGGTATTTGTGTTTCTCTATTGTTGTTACCGAGGCTTTAATTAATATTTGCTTTGATAGTGCTGACTTTTCGCAAAATATATCAGAACCGTAGTGCGTGTTTATGTTATTAACGTTTCCCAGCACGCGGGCAAATGCCGCTGTG
>JABFPT010000453.1:33229-43488 GCA_022817245.1 Nixonia krombeini | reverse complement strand
GACTGCACCATGTATGCAGAAAACGTCACACCCTGATAGAGCTATTGCACAGTGGAGAATAAAACACCTGTGAGGGGGGAAACAAAAGAGGGAGGGGCCCACACAGGATATTACGTTGTGTTTCTCGATGGACGTCCCGGCTGCGGGCTGGGGTGGGGGGGTGTGGTGGGCCGTCTTGTGTTGTGGGGGGGGGGGGGGGGGGGGGATGGCGCTGAAAACCGGCTGTATAATACAGCACTCATTAATAGTTGGCGAGACAAAGAGGTGGCGCGCTTTAAGAACACAGGCAAATCGATGAGCCGCATTAAATCGCGGCAATTCATTTAGAAATGTTATTGGCCAGGATCGTGCCTTCAGAGCCTTTTGCCGCGGCTCTCTTCCTTCACCTCTCGCCCTTTGTCCCATCACCCTTCCACCATCACCCCATCGCGATGACACATTCCTTGTTACATTTCTCGAGCTTCCAGCTCCCTTTTGCTTTTTGAATGATGAAAAGGTCCGGGAACTCCTTAGTACCTTCTTCTTCACCGTCCTTCAACTTGCCCTGCGAATGATTAATACGCCAATTCCGATAATGACACCAGCTTTCATCACGGTTCCGCCGTTTACAAAATATACCGAACATTTGCTTCTGCTGGACAATAACAATGTGTTTACTATACAAAATCGAATAATTTCTTAGTATTTCGATTACGAGTAATATATACTTTATTGCAATTGAAAAGAAATAATGTTTTATATGTTAGTCGCTTATTTTTGAACGATTTTTATCAATTTTTGCATTTTTGAATATCTTTTTATTCATGTCACTTGATGTTGGTAAGATGTTAGTGTAGTTAAGTGCTCGTTGTAAGAACTGGTGTAATTGAAGAAAGTATTGATTTTTACTAACGTTTATTACACTATTTTTATGATAATTGACTGTGATGGCGAAAGGGTGTTTGCTGTCGAAAATCAATAATTTTGAGGAAAGAAAGGTCGGGTCTAAGTGACGAGAATGTGAAACGTCACCTGCCACTTTTTGCGTGCTTGTGACAACGTCATTTAGGACGACTAAAGTAGACCGAAGCGGGGGTCTCTAAACCTTCGCTCTTGCTCCTAACAATGAATCTTGATTGTCTCCATTGTACCAAATTGCGAAGAAAGTCACAATTTAGTATTACACGATAAAAAGGCAAGAAGGTTGTTTTCTAGCTTCATACAGAAAATATGAAAAAATGGGTCGTCGTCCAATTGTAACGTTGTGAATAAATCTTTTCTCAGAAGTACGTATAAAATTTTAATGTATTAACTTAAATATCTTTAAAAGTACATTTGATTCATTTCATTAACGCCAAATTGCATTGTTTAATTTCATCCTTCAAGATGTTCTTGATGTGTAATTTAATCTTCTTCTTTTACTCATTTAGCCACTGCATTTTCTGTGCCGACAGGAAGATTTTTTGTAAGATGTTGACTTGTAATCAAAGCAACATGTTTGCACGTTGTGCGGTCTACGTAGGGAGAGCCACAGACATTTCCCTTATGGGATTCCCATAAGATGTATTACTTTTCTTCTGTGTACCCCATCATTTCTCTCAGATTGCACCGTACGCGTTAATATTTACGCTCAATTTCGCAAGCCTTATGTTTTATTGATTCAACGAAATTGTTTCTACCTCTGCTACTGTCCTGAGATTCATGCATGTATTATTTTCATCACGAGAGCACTACATTCGCGAAATGAGACCCGAAACGTGCCATTTAATTTAACGAGGTTTAGAGCCTTCTGGTATTTTTCTATAATTAGTCATAAACCACAAATGTAACATGCCTCACACTTGCCTAGTAAAAATAATATTAAAGAAAGTGATTCTTTTGTACAACTTTCAAGTACTTAATCTTTAACAAATGCTTTATGAAGGCTATTTTAACACCTATTTTTAGAAGTATATAAGAAATATAAAAATAGATATATTATATATTATTAAAACACGTGGAAATAAATGTATATTCATATAAATCTAAAACTTTTTCATTTATGTAAATTTTTTTTCAGTTTTCATTGTGTAGTCCGCGAACGTAACGTATGATACTACGCGTATTTTATGACTAAATTCATAATGTCAAGGGAATACATAAATACACGAGTGTGTAGCTAAATGTAACAGCAACGGCTTTTATGTATCGTTGGTCTTTTTCGCATCGTTTTTCAAACTAAGCGGAAGAGAAGAATGTTCTATCTAGTTAATCAATAATGTCTATTTATGGCAATATTATACGTAATTATAATAATAAAACTGCCAAGATACCAAAGTTAAAAATATTATTATATATATATAAGAACAACGACAATAGCTTTCAAATAAATAATGTTGTATCCTATCGAGTATTATTATTAAACGCATGAATATTTCTACTACTAAACAAAATTTTCCACAAATTTCGTGATATGAATGTGACATTAAGTGTCATGGAGCTGTAAATTTATGATACAACACAAACAGTAAATGCTTAAAAAGTTTTTTTAGATGAAATGAACACGACCTATTTAATTTAGTATTCAACTATAAAAAGTCTGTATTTAACGATTGTTTGAGCTATGCTAGAGCAACTACACTAATGTATTGATATATTTAAAATATCCTGGTTGATTGTAAAAAATAATGGCATAGAAAATTATTTGATGTGTTATTCACCGCGATTGATTTACCTTACAAGATCTGAAAAAAGGGTCGTCCCATAAGAGAATGTGAAAAAACTCCTTTTGTTCTTGTGACTAAGAATTCTTTATCACAAGCCATCATATGGTGTTATTTGTACAAATGGCCGTAACCGTGTTTTCACGGGCATTTTCCGTCGGGAGAGATCGCATTTATACACCGCAACGTGTTTCCGCACAATCTTTATGCTATACATCGCAACATTTCGCATTATTTTGCTACATCACTTTTTTACGTTTATGATACGTACCAAATCTTCAGCATTCACCACGTATTAACAGGAATTCACCACGTTCGAAGCAAATTTCGTTTTTAAAATATATTTCTAAATAGAATTGTCACGCAAATGCTTTTCGCATTATTTTACATTAATTTTTCGCAATAAGTTGATCGCGATAATTTTTCAGTACTATATGAGCACAACTGCAGTTTACGTTTAATACATAAATTCCTGCATTACTAGTCATTATTTCCATACGTTTATGTATCACAACGTATTTTTGCTTCGCACTTCTGCATTAGTATTGTGTGAATGTATTTTGTTGTAAACGCTATTGATATCGGTATTGTCAGCATCAGGTTCTCGCATTAGCCTTTCGCTTTAAATTTTTGCATGAGTTTTCCGCATCGATTTCCTGCATCCGTGTTTCGCAATAATTATCTATGGCCACTTAAGTATACACAATACTGTACTTTTAAGAATTCATATACTACTTCGAATGCGAGATCATCCTTCTATATCTTTTATACTTGACATTCATTCTATACATTAACGTGAAATTATGTAATGGACAATCTCTTTTTCATATAAGGATTTTGGGCATTTTAGAAGTAAAAAAATGAAATGGTGGAAAAAGAGGATAATAAAGTAAGAATTCAAATAAACGTTTTAATTTGTAAATATAAAATTGTTTTACCAAATATATTCATTGTATATAAAAGGAAGAGAAGTTTACCGGAAGCCATTACGTATTAGAAGTATGTAACTCAAGTACAAATATTATCAAATCGAAACAAAATTTTATAATTTCATGATCTGCGAAATTAAATTTACAGTGTTGCATAATTCTACATTATAATAATAGTAAGTGCATTTGTAACATTGAATAATTCAACGCAGTACAGTTCAATCCTGATATTAAATTACTTGGCTTGTCTATTTTCGGTTTTACGAAGATTAATGTATACTTTATTTTGAGCAGTAACGATTTATTTATAATTTACTATGTTCCATACAACGAAATAAAGTGTTATACATATAAACAAAGTATTATACACTCATGCCATAAAACCAGAAGATGTGATTGTTTTCTTTAACGGAATTATTTCGGAAAATTATGCATATTTGAAAAATTTTTATTTGTGTACTTAGAAACGCTATCTTCTAATTTTATTGAAAGATGAAATAATCACTTTACTGTAACAGAACGAGTAAATGTGAATAATTTGTTGTAAAAATAATTAATAAAATTGTTTGAAAGTATGTCGCTTTTACGAGCATTCTGAACGACATATCTTTCGAGTACACTCTTAATAATCGTCAAGTTGAGGCATATCGTAAAAATTCCTCAAATCGCTTCCGCAGTACCCGGAACGTATTTATATCCGCGAGAGGTAGTTGCGGTGGCTGTTTCGAACAGCCGAAGTTGGAAAGAAAAATGGGAGAATTCCAAGACAAGCGGTGCGCCGCCCCTGCCGTACTTTGCTTCACCGCCAAAAACGCGTATTTCAAGAGTGCGTATTTTATCAGAGTCGTTTCACCCTCACTGGCATATTTTTGTACCTTTTGTGCCATCTAATTTCGTTTGTGGTTGAATGTCTGTGCGACCAAACGTTAAAAAGGACGAAGCACAAAGACAAGTTGTACCCGTAGAGGCGGAAAATGTGATTATTATTAACAAGCTGCTTTTTACGGATTACCTTCCATTGTTGTTCTGCAATCCTGAACTAATGAAATAATTGTCGAATGTTTCCGCGTGAAAAAGTAAACTGCATATTCTATATTACTTTCAAAGTTTTCAAAGAATTATAGTTTTCAGCTCGTGATTATTACAATAAACATTAAAATGTACTTTTTTTATTTTTTTTTCCGAATTAAAATTTACTGAACATAGTTTTGACGTTACATTTTCTTCTCTACACTCAGACACGTTTTGGTCCTACACAATTATTCTGTTAAAGTTGAGTTTATAATACATAGTATATAATAGTTTATGAAATAATGTAGTGAATGTAGAGACAAAGTGTGATATCTGTGACGAATACCGGTCTAAATTGTGTCTAAGGAAAGACAAGCGTACGAGGGAAATGCCCCAGAGATTAATAAGGCAAGAAAATTCAATAGCCGGACAAAAACGCAAACATCGAGACGCCGGAGAGACTCGCGCGGCTATCAACTTCAACGTCTCGTTCCTTCTGCAGTGCAGAAGTTGTCGAACTTCAGGGATTTGTCAATTCCATTCTTGAGTAGTTCTACTTGGATCGCATCCAACTTCGAACCGCGAAAACCGCTCTTTTTGCCTTCACACGCAGATAACTTTGTAAAAAATGCAGAGACTTTTCGGAAATGTCATGGGGAGGAAAGTCAATGTTCTTCGTTGTTGGACGTTTTTCCCTCAAGACAGAGGTTTTATCAAAATCCGGCAAAAGTGTCTTGTTCAGCATGATCAAAGATAACTGAAGACATTGGAAAATTGTTGAAAGAAATTACGAGAAAATTTATTGTGTGATTATTTATGTAAATGTACATATAGGAGGTGATTAATTTCTTCTAGTTAAAATCTGCTTAGCGAGTAAATATTGCAATAGAAAAAAGTATTGCCGTGGGTCGCTCGCGAGTCTTTTAATAGCTGCGTTTCACGGATCGGAGGCCCTGCGATGTTCCTATCTACTTTCATCCACGTCAAGGACACTCGACGCATTTGAAATTTCTGTTGCTTTTCGCGAACTCTTAACGCTTAGGGAATCGGCGTGGTAAAACCTCTCGGCCTTCCCAAGTTTTGATAATTATGACTTCTCATGCGCGAGATTCTTTGAATGTTTAGCCACGTATTGAGAATGTCATTAAAACTTCGCGTCTCTCAAAAAAGAAATGTACGACATTTATTCTGTATTGACTGTTAGTACGTGAAGTAACTGCGCCATATTTGTTGGCACGTGAGAAATATGTAAATGAGGATTTGGTGGGAGAAAAATTGACCAAAAATGGCTACAGGAGGACAAATTGGAAGATGGATGTGAAATGAAAGGCCAGTTAAACGAATATGGCTCCGTTCCAGAAACTTATTCGCGGAGGAAGAGCGTTTCAGTGTCTTTCTGCTGACTCGCACAGTTCGATTGGCAAACGCAGTGTGCCAACAAATTATAATATATTTCTTTATTTGCTATATATTAGGTTGGAGAAAACGATATCCATGTTTTTTACGTCAACTTCAAGACTTATTTAACATGTTTCGGATTGTTCGATTTGGATCAAATATGCACAGTTTTGTCGTATAATTTGTTGCTATTTTAAAGATAGTTTCAAAATGCCACTCTCATAGAAGTCTTGGTCCCTATTGACGAAAAACTCTAGTGAGAAAAAAATTTTTTACAATCTTCTCTTAATGCCAATTTTTTGTCACTAAGAAAGTTTTGCAATGCTAGAAAAACATAGTATTCGCTTGGCGTCAGGTCCGGACTATATCGTGGATGCATCAAAACATCGCCACCAAAACTTCCTGGAGCTTCTAGCGAGTCGGTATAGACGTGTGTGGCTTGGCGTTGTTCTGATGGAACACAACACTTCTCCTGTCAGCTAATTCTGGCCGTTTCTGGTCAATCACTAGCTTCAATCAGTATCTTTAACTTCTGATCGATGCTACGATTGCTAACATGCCGGTCAATTTCGATAATTTCTGTGATTTTATCGACATTTTCGACGACGGGGCTACTTGTGCGAGGTTCATCTCTAATATCAAAAATATCAGAACGGAATCGACGAAACTAAAAATACACGTAATTGACTGTTACAGTATCCGGACCATAAACACCATTCACCATTTCAGCCGCCTAGCTTGCATTGTCCCCTTTATTAAAGAAAAACTGTAAAATTGTATCAAATTTTCTCTTTATTGATTTCTATTGATTTTTAACACCCTGTAACCCACAACCCACAACGATACTTTACGAGATATCAATCACCACAACGATCTACGGAAAAATAATGGATTTCTTTTTCCCCAACCTAATATATGGCTCAAACCTTTGCATACGTGTTTTCCTTGACAATGCAATTTGCGACGCAACGTTGTGTGTCCCGTTAATTCGCCACACACTGTATGGATTAGTTAATATATATCTAATGAAATATTCGATGGCTATAAGCGCATGACCGTGGGGGGATAACGAGAATATATTTTCGGAACGAGCTCTGTGATGATAATGGTATTGACAGTAGTCTTTGCCATAAAACGCTTTTATCGATTTCGAAGTATTAATACCCGACCAAGAAGTTCCCCAACGAAAGAAAAAGCATTTAAATTAAATTGAAAACATTTTTTCTCTTGCAAAAAAATATATTTTACCATATTTGTAAATGAAAATTTGTAAGTAAATTTTCGTCACAACATGAGTTTGTGCTTCGTGAAACTTTGTTACCATGTCAAAGGTGTTTCTGGAACAAAATTGTTTGCGAAACATTTTAATCGTGACCGGAAAATAAGTAACAAAGTAAAGAAACGTATTTTTCGATT
Organism: Nixonia krombeini; assembly: GCA_022817245.1. Taxonomy (NCBI): domain Eukaryota; kingdom Metazoa; phylum Arthropoda; class Insecta; order Hymenoptera; family Scelionidae; genus Nixonia; species Nixonia krombeini. The sequence continues at coordinate 36,053 of JABFPT010000453.1, read as the reverse complement.
TTTATCGAGGGAAAGTTATGCCGAATTAATTGAGTCGATGAATATTCGTTGAAGTCGCAAATAATCTGCACCTTCGTATCGCGTTGAAACTGTGTAAACAATTGGAACATGTAAGATGCAGAGAAGCGCTGTAGGGCGTAATTGATTTCCATTCGAGCGAAATTTAATTGGATGGGAATGTGAGTCGGCGAGTGTAGATTAAGAGATTCGAAAATTTCGAGAGTATTGATCTGATCGAGATGACGGAGCGAGAGATTACGGAAGAAAATTACAACAGCGACTGTCAGTTGCACTGCCCCAAGCCACATGTATCCCCCTTGGTTCCAGCCGCCTACCGTGATCCTCGTCTGGTATCGCACCCTCGAAGCTTGACACAGAATTATGTAGAGAAACTTGATAGGGGGTGGCGATGGCGGTGGCGGTGGTGGTTATCGGGAGAGGGAGGGGGGATTCACGCGAGGGTATGGTGATCGTCCAATGATGTCTGTCAATGTACCGCGTGCTTTACCTTCTCTCTCTCTCTCTCTGTCTCCCTTTTTGTGTCTCGTTCTCTCTCCATCTCTCGTTCCGTGTTTGGATCGTTCGGATACAGCAGAATGACATGCATGCGTCACATAGAACCTTGATTACATGCCACGCTCATGTCACCGCGAAAAACGTAAAAGAGGACGTTTTTGCAAGCAAATGAATTCATTTGCTTTTTCGTTGATTGTGTCGATTTCGTCATAGACACGGCGTTGTTTTCTATTTTATGGACAATTCGGGAATTAGTAACGTTTTTTGCGAGTGATTTTCGGTATTACTTACGTTTAGTAAAGTTAGTACAGCATATTTGTAAGTGACAAATGTAGTTTTCTAAAAATTATTTTATGTCATTAAAGTGTTATATATTGCACGAGTTCACATACTCTAAAATTTTTGTTTTAATTATTTACATTAGTGTAAAGGATATTCACTAAAGAATAATAAGCGATGTATTTATGAACAGATCTGAAATGTGTGGTATTTTTCAAAGCACGCAGACTATTATATTGGTATGTGGCATTGATTGTATCGTTAGACATTCTGGGCTTCTCGAACAAGGTATGCTGAAATACCGTGATTGTGTACAATGTTACAATTGTTAATAACATTGTTAAATCCTCTGAGGTAGTAGCGATATGCAAGTATAAATTTATTAAACATTATTTTAAATCAATTGACAAACTACGCCTATCATTATGTATTTTAGAACAAAAAACATATGATAGGTCTGATAATGTGCCGAAGGTAAATATATCCTGCGCTAATAATTCGTCAAAGTTATGTTATCGGTTAAAATATTTTTGGGATTACTTTAAATATTACCGTGCTGTGATATGTACTAATGTATCAACGCTCGATTTCGTTAGTTTATTAATGCACGATCTCTCTGCAAATGCGATTAGCAAACAGTTGTCGTATAAAAGCTGGCTCATCAAGACACGCATAACATTTAACTGGTTTGGACGAATTGCCGAATGCTGCTTGCAATTATGGAGCATTCACACATGTCGCGAGGGGCGTCGTTAATTTAATGATCGTTGATTGCTCAATGCTGTGACTGCAACAACTTTCGAGACAAGTCCTGTCGGAATAACAGATAGAGGTTAAATTGTGTCCCGTTTTCAATACTGATGAGTCGTGCGCTCAAAACCAATTGATCCCGTTAATCCTGTCCTGTTTCAAATTTACGCAATTAGACAGGTTTTGAAGAGAGCTTTGCAAACTGGCTTTCGTTCATTATCATAGTTTACACCAACTTAACAGTCGTCATGTACTAAGGTTTGCAGTACAAATAAAATTTCATTTCTTTTTGTTCAAAGTGATTTATCCACTTGTTAATCAACTATTGAATATATAAACATTTATGAGTTGGAGAAAAAGTATATTCTGTTTAGTACTAAAGTTAAAGTTCACAATCGAAATTTAGCAAATTATTTATCGATTCGTTATTGCTAATATGTTTTTGTCTATATTTTGTTTGTAAAGGTAGTACAAGTATATTCTAAGGAAAAAATGTGGCGAACATATTTGTTATTACTTTCCGTGATAGGATTTTTGGGGAAACGTTCATTTCGTTTCAAGTAGTGTAATACCGCATTTATCAGACACTCGGGCAATACGGCGAAACGTCGAACCTTCATCACTGTGATTAAAGTACAATTTCGTGGTATCGCTTCCAATCGGCACTACAACACCTTAATTTCGGTTGTAATACATTTGTAGCGACATTTTCTCCCCCGCCCGAGATTTATCGAATCAATCACGTGCGCTTTTATCAGAAATACAGCGATCATCCCTTTTTCAGTTTTTCCTCTCATCTGTATTCGATCTTATTCCGTTTCCCACGGCTTATCACTTTGCCGATCGTTACGGCCAGACGCTGCACGTGGAACTTTTTCCATCAACAGTGAATAATGAAATTTCCTATTGAATCGTCCCTTCTCCACGCATGGATCAAATATCACGATTATATTGTAACATACGTTTGGGCGACATTTCCATGTTTGATTGTTACATTCACTCCTGTTAAAATGTTCAAATATCAGAATTTTCATGCGACACTGCGATTTTACAGGAAATTAAATTGCGCTTTGTTTTACAGCGCAAAATCATTATTCATCGCAATACCAACTCACTTTGCTTTCTCTAAATCACTTTTTTATTCCGTAGATTGAAAAGAGATTCCGTAGATTAAACAATTTTTTATATCTGTACGAATCGAGTTATCATCATTAAGCTTGTTATTTTACATACACTTGCACTCGATGTTTTGTTAATTACTAACAGATGTCACCCGCTA
>JABFPT010000453.1:19894-33129 GCA_022817245.1 Nixonia krombeini | reverse complement strand
ATATTTGTTTTCTGTTTTTGACGTCTGCTTGGACGAAAAGTTCGAATCTGTGCCGCAACTGCGGTGCATTTGACTGTAAGTGGCTTTTTTTCACGGAAGACTGAAAAATGATGAGAATAAAACCAGAACTGTTCGTACCACAATTGTAATTACAGTCCATACTATTGGTCTACTTCGGCATCCGATAGCTTGTTGAATAGGTCTCAATGTCCCGAATGAAATGGTGCCTCATACACTTTGATATTCCTAAAATGGAGAGAGTAATAGTGTGAAAATGAAAATTTACTTTCACTTAATTCTAAAGTTTTTAAATTTTATTATAAAATTTTCACGGAACTCCTTCTCAAATTAGTCAGAAAATGTAGAAATATTGCGGAATTACTCAAATCTCTAATTATTTTTTTGATTTTCAAAAAAAGGGCTGCTAAGTTCACAAAGATTCAGATATAACAACTTCGCTCGTGGCTATAGAAAGATATAGAATCTTATGTGAGGCACAATAATCGCCGGTTTTATTTACGACCTTCACAGTATATAAAAGATGATCTTTCCCAAGGGAATGATGCATTACTTTCTAACCTTAGCGTACCCCTAACTTACAGTTCTGCACTTGCTTCTTTCACAATGCACACTATGATATAAGAATATTATTAAATAATTCGCCTTTGGATAAGAATTATTTTATGGCTCATACATTTTCTTTACCTCAGTGTTTTAGATTATGTGATTTGAAAATTATTAAGTTCCCTTATCAGCGTAAATTTTACTAAACTTCCATATCAAAGTAAGTACAAATGCATTGTAATTTATATTCAAGTTGGATATTCTTTCAAAATATTACCTGAATGTAATATAAAATGTACATTTATTGTATTGTATATGTATTCTCGATACGTTATACATGTATTCTCAGTTTCATAACACTGTTACATTCGTAAGTAATGGTCACTCGATTGCATTTTTGGTCGTACCATAATTCACAATTCGTCCGGGATACCGGCGAACCGCAACACTTGCCAAAATCAGTCAATAATAGCACACACTCCATAAGTATCCGGTCTGCGTGGCCATTTTTTTCATAATTTCTACACTCAATCGATTCAATAATGCCATGTAATATTCGCTATCGATAGTTTTACCTTCCTCAAGATAGTCGATGAACAAAATACCATGTGCGTCCCAAATTATGCCCCAAAATAACCTTGCCAGTTGACTGTTGAATTTTTGGTCGCTTTGGACGACTTTCACCGGCTGCTGTCCACTCAGCTGACGATCTTTTTGATGCAGGTGTGTAGTAGTGGATCCATGTTTCACCGTCTCATTACATTGTCACATACAGACGCAAAGAATCATTTTTAGTTCGCTTGAGCAGCTCCGAACATGGTCATCGCGACACCCACTTCGAAAGCAACTTACGCATGCTCAAATTCTCTTGTAAAATTGCTTGAGTCAAAATTGAAATTTTGGCACACATCGTTTGAACGATGGTACTATCCAGAAATCATATGGGTCTGTTAACAGTTGTCACATATGCGTCAGGGGACTTATTGAGTGATGTGTTACTATGCAACAAAGTTTAATTTTGTTTGCAAATGATGTTTGTCCGTATGTTTTTAACCGTGCTCGATACCCGAACGTAACGTAACCGGAAACTTTGCAACAGGAAATTTTGCGAAGCGTGTCCCCGTGTTTAATAAGTTGGGTAGTTGTTTCCGACAAACCTTTTTCCGCGATGCAGTTTCCAAGTTCGGTTTAATAGTTGGCGGATTTCAATTAGGAACTAATTACGCCTTGGGCGTATACGCATGTCAGATAATTACTTGCGACGACATCTGCCAAGCTTGTTCCGTGGGCATGACTGCGTCGTTTCGAATGCGGAGCATGTGGCGTTACATGTGTCTGAAGGGGCGGTCCTGTGTTTTACGAGGGTGCTTTTCGTTTTGACGTTTCGAAAATGATCGCGATGCCGCGGTGAGGGTCGAAATCGGTAAGTCACGACGGGTATTTCCGCGCTGCCGCATACGTCATATTTCAGCATCTTTGCGAGAGCCGCATCGCGGCACGAGTCTCCGAGTTTTGTTCGCACTCCGCATGCGTGTCAAATTAAGCCGGTTACGGCCGAGTTTAATTAACTTCATAGCTAACGTAAGTATGTTCACGAATGCTCGAGTGTCATAAACAGCGAGTCGGGGACAAACGAGAAGGAAATTTCGTGCCGGGGCACTCGACGATTGAAACAATGCCGCCGCTCCTGCTAATCCACTCTTCTCTCTGCAATATTAAAATCATTTCTTCAAACTTCTGCATAATCTCGTGGCAAATAACCGGATTCTTCTCCGTGACGAGTTCAACAAGTTGAGTCGAACCTCGGAATTTCTTCCGCGTGTTGTCGCCCTCGCGGAAGCACCGCCAATTTTCCTCGTGTAATTGAATGAAATGAAAAGTTTCTCGTAGTGGGACACATTTCCATGCATAATTGTATTCCCGTTTGCATTCGAGCGAGTTTGTGCTCAGATATACAGCCACATTATTCCGAACGGACAGAAGGAGATATTTAAAAAATACCTTAATATAAAGAACGAAGAAACCCGTTGAAAACGAAAAAATGATCGGCTGGTCGCACCGTGAAGTGGCGCATCGTTAAAACTCGCGAATTGTATTGACGACGAAACGATGGAGCGCGAGGGATTAGAATCGTACAGGCACGCGGAGAGAATGGCTCGTCGATGGGGAAAAAATGGCAGGGCTGTGGAAGAAAGAAAAGCCGGCCGACGCTATTGAAAGCTGCTCGGCGAAATCCCAGGGCGAGAGAGGATAAGTCGACTAAAATATTAGCTGCGAAATCGATAATCCACTTTTCTCCGCGCAATTTCTCTCTGTGATTTCCGCGCTGCAACGTGGAATAGCGTCGTGCAACAATGCGAGGGAAAAATCCTCGATGAGCGACGTGGGTGACAAACTGGGTGACGACGAGAGGGATGCGACACTGCATACGTTTGTCTTCGAAGAAACGAGATATGGCCGGGGAGCGAAGAGCGAGTGATACTTATGTTTGCTCGATTCGCATTCCCCTCGATACCCGATGCGATCCTGACAGGAAGTGGATGCCCTCCAAGTTTAAAATTCTACAACTGAACACGATGCGAAATCAATGCGGCGCATCAAGTGGCACGCGTCGGTCCGAATCCCACCCAACCACCCAACCGTCCATCCACCTATTCACTTGCATTCAAATTCCTTCTAACGACTGGTTATATAACGTTGCGATACAGAAAGTAAGCCGCGATGCAATTCGTCGAGTCATGTGACAGAGATCTTAATGCACCGCGGCGGGACGTCGCACTTGTCCCGACGGATGGAAATGTAGATCCGTCGGATGGCCGATGGACGGTGCACACTCTCGGACCAAGTTTCCCTTTGTTTGTCGACAAATCGGGCTGTGTTCCAACAAAGGAATTATCGTGGGATTTGAAGAAGCGAGAGACCAGGGGGTGGCGGATTTGATCTTGTTCTTAAAGACGCGAGCGCGTTTTGGGGATGATTGCATTAGTATCGGGATAGCAGCAGAGCTGCGGAGGTGAGTTGTAACGATGTAAAAGTCGACGGCGGCGGTTGAAGCAACTCTCCCCAGAAATGGTGGTTGGAGGAGCAAACCCCTTGTGGCCGTAGCTTCGAATCCAGAGACGCGCCGCGCCATGCAAAGTGACCCAGGGGTTGTTAGATTAAACTTCGTCCCCTCGCAACGCCCCGGATGCCGGCGACGCCATTCCGAGTTAAAAACAGATACCGGGAGACTGCGAGACGTGAGTCATCGCGGCGGGCACAGCGTCGCGCGGGGCGATCGACGTGCGGCGTCGCGTCGGATTTTCGTCTCTGGGATACGCTCCGGTCAACGCACCTCCGACATTCATCACGCTACTTTTCCCGAAAGAATTGCCTATTTTTTGCCTCGTTGCGTCGACGATCCGTAGCTCCTTCGGAAAATCGCGAATTACGCGTCGTTGCGATGTTCAATCCAATTCCGATCCGACATAGGCCGCGCAGGAGGAGTCCAAGATTCGTAAAGTGAATTACGAAGCTGATGTACGAGGCGGGTTATTCGGGAAGGTCACGCGAGTTTTTCACGAGACGCGGAAACTACGCTCTTTTTTTATTAACGTCTTGCGGCCCGAAAAGTTACTCTCGTCCGCGTCTAATTCAATTCCCCTGCAAACTTGGCACGAACGTTGGTGAAATTGCGAGAGCCACCTTCCATGGACGTCTGACGATGCGCGATTTATGACGCGGTATTTATCTTTTCATGTGAGTGGGTACTACGCGAAAATGCGCTGGGAAATGGTCCGCTTCGTTATGAGGTCGGGATCGTTGTGCGCAGAAGTGATTTATTTCAAATCGTGATTTTCGAGAATTCGGAAATCGGAATAGTGATCTCATCGGTTATTGTTAACTCGGTTACGTGACCAACATCAAAGTTTTCTGTGGAAAAGAAATCTGTGCTTGTTTTACTTTTATTGAGAATGATTCGTATATAGGATTATTACGCTAAAAGAAAATACAATTTTTAACTGTTGTTGCTGAACGTGTAACATGTTTCAAGGTTATTTTTAATTTGTTATTAAAATAGTAGGTTATTTTTTCGTACGACACTTACTCTGCATAACAGAGGATACTAAATAATACTAAATAAAGACGTAATAAAAAAATTGCATATAAATGTCAGTTCTGTGAATCGGTAATGCTATGTATGTTTATTGTCCGTGTAACAAAAGCGCTTATTCCATCGTCCGTGGAGAAATAAAACTGCGATTATATGGGTCACGTGGCAAGCCGTAACAGTCGTAAAATCTTGCGTTATTCAACCGTCGTGTGGCGGTCATGTAACGAACTCGCGTATCTCTATTCAAGAGTTTCGCGATCGGGCACTTAAAGTAATGAGAAGAGGAAAGCAAGGGAAAGGGGATGAAGATGAGAAGGAAGAGAAGGGGGGAGGGAGGACGAAGAAGGGGTAGAAGAATTTAATAAATAATAATAACTCGCCAAACGTGGCGGTGTAGCGGAGAGAAGAATGAAAAGCGGATTCTTGAGAGCGCACTTCGTAAAAGTCTACAGAGGTATAATAAGAATGTTGGGGGAATTGTGGTCGGAGAACGTAATGGATGGAGGAGGACGTTAGCAACGAATCCTCTCGGTGTTTTACCTTAGTGAAACTTCAATTTTGCGAGAACTTGAACGAGGCCGAAGAAAGACGAGTGTACTTTCTTTCTCCAACAAAAAATATGTTCGTCCTCGCAGCTTCATTTAGCAACAGTGGCCCTTTGCCAGCCTGCGTCCTTGTGTTTCACGACACCCGTTTCACTGTTTCAACTTTTCACTTTCTCTTGTCATTTCCTGGCAAACAGGCTATTAAGGGGACACTCCGAGGGGATTGAAAAAATCTTTGTTTTCCGTTTGATTAAGGGGAAACTTGAGACAAATTTTGTCCTCTACTTAATTGAACATTCATTAACAGTAGGCTCATATGTCAGAACGTTAAACAAAGCAGTGTTTCAATTATCAAATATCTACTGTGTCACTTTATGCTCACTTTTTCTTACACACATTAAAATTAGCTCCTGTAAATTCAATTAGCAAAGTGTTTAAAGTGAAGAGTAGAAAGTTTGCCTTTAAATGTGTTATTTCGTTTCATTTTGCCTTGAGTGCATTTAACGTTTTCTACCTTTAATTACAGAACTAATTAAAATCAGATACTGACACAATGTAATTAGGTACAATCAGAATTACATTATAGCTAAATAAAATTCTCTTAAACAGAATGCTGTAAATAATGTTTCTCTTATACCTTGATCAGGACTACTGAAATTAACAGTTAATTTTTTTATAATGTCACGACTTTTCAGTAACGGATTCGTAACTTGTTTTTGATTTGTAATTCGTAAATATGTATATAAAGAATTATTTAAAGTAACGAAGCCATTAAAAACATGTTATAGTTAAGTTGCGTTAATTATGGATAAAGTATAACAGTTTTGAAAGGAATATTTCATTCGACAATAATCATATAATGTATAATAATACTACAGTATTATATTATATATATTATAATAATGTAATATAAAATAATAATATAAACAAGTTGACAAGTCAACTTATATTAATGAACGATAAACGACACAATTCCTGCTTGTTTTACTTTTCAAGTGCAATTGTTTTGGCCCTCAATGTCCGTTATGCGAGTCCTTCAAAATGTTATTGTTCGGCAAATGATCTGTTCGTTGGAAGGTAAACTGCTCCGTAACAGCGGTCGATTAAGTAACTGGGAAAGTGAAAGCGACCGAGTTATAACTTCCATTTAACTTCATAATGAACTCGCGGTTTATGCCACCTGCATTGCCAAGTGGAAATGGATTGACGATGACAACTGGCGAACAGTCCGCTTGATCGCTGGTATTCTATAAAGAGCGTGTACGTTGCGTAGGGAATTTTGCCGGGCGACAAGCAGGGGTGAGCACTGTTCTGTAATCGAAAACACAGTGATCGGCACTTTCTTTTTTTAATTAAACCGAAAGTTTGCCCCTTGTTGCGCTCGCGAACCGAAAGAACTTGAAACAATCGCCACGCTCCGCTTAATCTCGTTGTAATAAACAACCTGATAAATTGCGCATGTCGCTTTAAACTGTTTCTAAAATTACGAAATCAATGGTTGGATGGCGCTCTTTCGTCCTTGTAATAATCACAACTTGTAATTTTATTATCCCTTTCATTAGGATTCATCACGAAAGTGCGAACATTTTTAAAGCAATTTCGCGAACAGTATTTTATTATTATTGTTGTTATTATTACTACTATTATCAACACCGTTATTGCGAAGTTTGCAAGGCGAGACTCAGCGCATCAGTCAAGCTTCAGTTGCAAGCGAGATAATGGATATAAGCAACGTGACTGCCCCTCGTACAAAATGTGGGAATGATAGGAGGGCGGTGTAGGCGAGGGTGCTGCAAGTTGGTTGTTCATGGTTCATAAAATATTCCCGGAACCGCCAACTGGGCCGCGTACTCTTAGATTCGGCACCTGTGGTCTCTGGCGAGTCTTGAAAAGGGACACGCGCGGCATCTGGAACGAATCCTCGCGTTCACGCATTTACCCCTCGGGGCAGTGTTCCTCGCCGAACACTTCATTTTTATCGATCCCCAACTGGAGTCGACGAAATCGAACGTCGAGCCCCGCTTAATTAATTCGTATTGCTTCCTCGTAGCAACAATTTCGAGTTAATGAAAGAGCGCGTGAAGTCATTATCGGTCCGTTTCGTCGGAAGGGCTCGTTTGCGCTGTCGCGTTTGCCGTCATTGCCGTGTTCTTTCGTTTAAGTAAAATTGGTCGAATGTAACGACGCGGTTTCGTATCGCCGTCTACGAAGCTCGGAACAAGAACGGCAGTTAAGCACACTGGCCGAACCGCGTAATCCCCTCGAAGCATTTGAGTCAATTACGACCTCGGTGCTCTTGGGCTAACCCACGTGCGGTATTACAAACGAGTGCGCCAAAGTGAATTAATTAAGGGAGTCCGAGTCACGACGGTGCTTACGGCGGCTAGTTAAGGCGCGCACAGCCGCCTCATCTGGGGCGCTGCGTGTCCGAGTAAGGTTGAACGGTCGTAATGAGCGATTTACGATAAACGATCGTATCGGCCCCCGATCCCGAAACTGGTGAAACACCCCACTCGCGTAAGGCCTTGCCATTTCGAATACTGTGGAACCCCGATGTACCCGTTGCCCTGACTCGTCACTGGAAAATTGCTTCAATTTCAATCACTGCCCAAATTGTACTTGATGGCTTTGAATTAACGAACGCGACGCTGCGGGCATTTTTCGGATAGGAAATCTCACTAGTCTCTAGCCCTGCGCGTTATTTGGCGGTCGAGTGCAAAGTAACGAGATCACCGGGATACGTGCGACCGGCTGACTCGATTATCTCCTTTTACGGTTTTGTTTCTTCTCGTTTGCGAAGAATTTCTTGATTGCCAATAAAAGTGGTGACGAAATTGTCGAATAGGCAAGCAATGAAAGTTACTTGGGTCAATAATAAGTTATTCGATAGATCATCTAGTTAGTTGTTCGAATACAAAATATGCATTTTGCTTTTTCCATTTCTTGTTCTTTTGTTTATCCGAATTAAATAATGAACGAATAAATTAATGTTAATTACGCATCGTGTTGTGAGAGAAATGTCGCGGTTACGGAAAAAGAAGCAGAAGTGTCAGTGCCGAAGCAGAGAAACTTGTACTTTCTTATCTTTCCGCCTCAACCGACAAGGGTGATTAAACTCCTTTGCGCTTGTCGACGTTTCCACATGGGCGAACGGTGTCATTATCCACGGCATGATTCACTTCCCGCTGCAACTTTCGTCCCGGCCTTCGCTCCGCAACTTGAAAAAACGTTTTAAGGCTATTCCAGCAATTTCTTCTTCGCCAACGAAACGAGCGAGTTCGCGTTATATGGAACAGGGGCGGAACTAATTACAAGATTTTAGCTAAATATGTGCAGAATTAAAGTTAGTATAACACATTGGTTATTTGTTGCTAAAAAGAACTCCGTTCTGTTTCCTGGAAAACTTTTCTTGTTTAACTTTAAACATTTAGATATAAAAGTTCTATATTCATTAAAAATATTTTATGCGGCTTGGTTGGAAATGCATTTTTATAATAGTGAAATTTTTAATAAAAAATACATACTGCGAAAAGTCTATTTCATTTATCTGGTGTACATTTTGAAAAGGAAATGTAAAAAGGAATAAACAATTTATATTTTTTTTATACAATTCTCAAGTAAGATATATTTGATGAAGTTTTATAATTGGAACTTAAATCCATTTGTAATACCACACCGCAAATAAGAAGTAAATTTTGTTCACCCATGAAAATTATTTTAAAGTTGTTGACTATACTATTCAAGTAAATAACGAACTAATTTTAAGTAAGATGCAAATTATTATAAAAATTCGTAACATAAACTTCGTCTGGTCATTTACAAGTGTCTGTATCTCGCGTTTTCATCCCGAAAGTTTGATTCAACTGATCAAAAATGGAGAAAATAACTTCAAACTTATACATTATACTTTACCTTTAATTATTGTTCCCTGATAACGTCATTGGCACTCGTCGAAAGCTAAAACTAAATGTTGCGCACGATATTAAGTATTTCCGTTTCCTTAACAGGATCTTATATTTCCGTACGACTCGGTAATAGATGCTCGAAAGAAAAGGGTCTCGTCGGCTGGTGGGCCGTGAGCGAATAATAAGCAGCTCGAAAGCTCTTTTCCCGCATCTTCGCGAAACTTTGTCATTTCGCAAGTACTTGTGTCGCACGCAGGACGGGAGGATTCTTTTCTCGATGAATAATATCCACCGGCATTAAAAATCAATTTAGAGACAAGAGCACCTGACTCAACATCCGATGATGAAAAAAGGCCTTTTCAGTTCCGCTAATTTACCATATAAATTATCGGAGAGGGCGACTGCGAGAAACATTGCAAAAAGATTCGCGACGCTGCAAAGGCATTAATTAAGGTCGGCTAGCGGAGCTTGGTCGCGAATTGTTTCCGTGTCAAAATAACCATGGTTATCTTTCGCAGAGATGACAGTGGCAGATTAAACTTTTATGGCGCAATGGTGGTGGCAGTGGCATTGAAAGTGAATGGAACTCGTGGCGCGAGTCATTTTGACGTAGCGGCGCAAAAAATGGACAGGAGCACTAGGCACGTAGAATCAATGTGAGATGAGCGAAAAACGAGGGAAAAATAGCCTCGGCCGTAGGCGCTGCATTATTGCAGTGACGGTGATTACTGCGAGCAAACCTTGGCCGTGCTTTCGCTACACCACGCACTTCGACATTCACTGTGCTGAATGGCTCCAGGCTTCGTGTTTCAGCCACCCTTATCCGCCACTGTCTTCAGTCGCGCTCGCTGCGAACTCCGGCGATAATTATGTAAAAAAAATGTTTACGACTCATCCCTAGAACTTAACACAATGCACAGACTATGTTGTTTTGGTTTTTGCTTGCTTATTTCTGCCGAGAAAGCCATCTGGTATTAAATATTTTGCTCGATGCACATTTTTGTACCGGACGCAATGTTACTAATAATATCCGCTTCTTTCGGTGAACACGGAGAAAAAGTGTAACGAAATGCCCAGAATTTTTGCTTTGTTGCGTACGATATTTTCAGATTTTTCACTAATGACAAAAGCAGATGTTGTTTCATTACGTTAAAGCAGATGTACACTTAATCCTTTTATTCATTATTTGAATATACTTTGCGGTAAAAAATGTTTAAAATTAAAATAGCTGAAACGTCTACCTTATTCCCACGCAAATTTTACAACACAGTATGTACGATTCTCAGTGTTAACATGTAAAATGTATTCCTCATATGGAAAATGTTTCATATTTCAAGGAAATGCAACGCTAGAGCGAAGCTGTTACGTTTTCCCACACTCTGCGAGTTTTATCATTTCTACGTCTCCTCCACAGGGATGGAGCGAAGCGAAATTATGATTGCAAAGTTGGGCATTTATAAGTCGCGAAGAATATGAAACTTCACCCTCGTCTTTCCTTACCGTTCTGATTCAATTATCGCAGTGGAGCTTGGAACTTGCTTTCTTCAGAGTTGTTTACACAGCGCACAATGGGGTATAGTTTTTCTCACCAATTCGCAGAAATTCGCGATGTCGATATTTGCGCAGCTGCCGTTTTCGCCGCGTGTGACGAGGCATCGATGAATCGTGTAATTCCGCGTGGCTGCGATCGATCGTGGTCGTCGCAAAGTCGCGTTTGTACGGGAACAACCGCTTGGGAACTTCTCCGTCGGCGGCAGCGTCGACGCGGAAACTTCTAAAATCAATTAGCAGCCCCTTAGGCGGACCGCTTGAAGAAGCGAGAAAGGCCCCTCGACGCAGCCTTGCGATAAGGGTTGATAAGGAGGGCCGGGCGTTTATACTAATAGAAGCACCGGGAGAACAATCACGACGTTTCTGGCGATTATATGGGGTTGCGAGACTGCCGCTTGACGCACATACGCGCACGCCGGGCCCGCAACCCTTCTGTCAGGGACGCGCGTTCTGCTCCATAGCCGCCAGCTCATGAGATTATCGCGGAATGATTTAAACGGCCGTGGGGCTCGTACCGGTAACACCTACTTTCCTTCGTCTCCCACTTGTCTCTATTCAACTCACCATACCGCCGATTCTCATTGCCGTTCGCTACCAAAATAATATCGTTACTTTCCGTTCTAATTTCTATGATGCGCGTAATATTCGTCCTACACTTATTTGTTATCTCCCTTTTTCTCTTTTATCCGTTTTTATTTCTCGCCTCGTTGGAAAATTCGTGTTGATAAAAGGCGTTAATTAAGTAGCGGATGGTCGAGAAGTCGGGGCTTAGAGTTGTGCTCTGGACGACGTAGCAAAAAACGCGAGCTGCAAAAAGGAAAGACTTAATTCAAGAAGAAATTAGCAGAGGAGGTTTCCTTATTTGATCTTGTTTGATATTACTCACTCGCGACGCTCGTCATTGTTCGGTTCAGGATGGAGGGATGTTTAAGCAGCCGTGACTGTGAGTCGCGGCGCAAAATAATTAACTCTTTCTTCTTCCTTTCGTCGTTTTTTTCCAGTCAAGCTGCACAGCAAGGCGTACCCGCTGGAACTTCAAATGTTTCCTGTAATAAGCTTTCGCGTAAATTTAACTTTTTTTTTGAACTCGTAAAGTAACGGTAAATGGGATTAAAACTATAAGATGCATTTGTGGTATTAAAAATGAAAAGGGTTAATCTGTGAAAAGTATGTACGCGTTTAAAACGTTGGCAGTTGAACATTTGTGTGATAAATATTGATTGTAGTAAAATATTAATTGTACGCAGTCGTCTTTCATTTTATTACATATGAATTTAATTATTACGAAATTATACGTCGCATATTTTACAAAACAATACCAATTTTAGATTTCTTTTTTATTCCAAAGAATCTCGTTATTTTAGCTCTTAATTTTACTTTGTAACAGTGTTTCATCCAAAATAAAAGAAGAAACAGAAACCTGCTATATAAAAAATGATCAAATTAAATTTACCATACTAAACTTACCAATTACATTTGACTACTCGATATAAATTTTAATAACAATGTTATTAAATGTAAAAGAAATTTTTGCTCTAAAAAATAAGTAAGAATAGATCCATTGCATAAATATTGTTTAAAAAATATCTGTTTGAAAAAAAATGCTGAATTTCTTTTGGAAAAGATATTAAATGATTAATCACGACTGGATCGGGGTCCTGATTACGCGGCTATATATTATTTAAGCGCCATATCGTCTCAGCGGCACGCTTCGGTCTTTGTTCGCGATTCGTTTCAATGGAACGCTATCGCCCCTGTAGCTTGGTGAATTCTCGGCAGCCGAGATTAAACGGGAATATTTAGCAAATATTTCGCATAAATCAAAGTGGCGCAATATGTGGTGAATTTCGAGTGAGCTATGTAAATTCATGGTAATACCGTTGGCTACACCGCGAAGAGGAATTTAGCGTTGGGGCACGAGAGGGTACGCGCTGCTGGTTGAGAGCGAAGCCTAGTCGCGGGGTGAAGCGGGACGCGCGCGCGATTTCGACGAGGCCGGAACGAGGGGCGCGAGAAAAAGACGGCGAGCGGTCGGAAAGGCGGGAGGGAGGGAGAAGAAGAGGACGAATTCGTCGAGGAAGGCAGGACGGCCTCGCGTATTTCACGTACTACCGAAACAAGCCTCGAGTATCGGCGGTGCAACCAGCACAATACCATCCTTCTTTTCCCTTTACAATCTTCGAGTATTTGGCGGTTTGTATAAATCGGTGGTTCCTCCCGCACTGCGACTATTTTTAGATTCTTTTTACCTTTGTTGCAAGGAATTGGCACGAGAGTCATTTGCTCGAGCGTTGTGTGCCTCGTGCCAGATGGGCCAAGTGGGTCGCTTTGCACGACGACGCGGATCCTGCGTCTAGCCAGTTCCGACGCCACCGCCGAGAATCAAATCAGAATTCATAGCGCGTTTAGGGTCAACGTGTAATCTTGAACGGTTATGACTGATCCTGCGCTCGGCGAATTAATCCGCTGGCTTATCAGACTACAATTTGCAGTAAAGTTGTTTGATGATGTGCTAGATCGAGTAAACATTGCTTTACGGTAAATTAGCGATTCTTTTCTTTTTATTACTCTTAACTG
>JABFPT010000452.1:3545-16114 GCA_022817245.1 Nixonia krombeini | reverse complement strand
GTTTTATGTACTGATTAAACGACCGCTCGCAAGGCTCTAACAGTTTAATGGCAACAGTAAATAAAGGCTCGCTGCACACCGAAACACAAGGGAACGTTTTATCCAAAATGGAGAATCCTTGCAATCGTTTTTCATTACTTCGGTAAAATAATTTTGGTTTCGTTATATTTTCTTCCCATTTTCATTACCTTCGGCGTAAACGCACGTGACCAAAGCGGTATGACTTTGCGCCATTTGTCCACTTTCTTTTGCAGTTTCTATGCCGTTGGTCGAATTGGCGAAATAAATTAACAAAAGGAAAAAAAGGTGCGAAATGTACGCGTAAGAAGGGGCAAAGGTGAACGTTTTCTCACGAAACGACTGTCAAATAGTTTCATTCGCATTTCTACGTCACAGGTGATTGAATTCCGAGATTAAAAGGCACGTTTCGGTTTCTTCCTCGGCTTCATAATTCGCGTAACTTACCGTCCAAAAGTACGGGATGTTTGCGTTACTGTCGCGTCATAAAGCAAGGTAAACGCAAGCGACGTCGCTTCTGGTGTTACTTGCGATACCCATCTTGTGCCAGGCCGGTAAGATCCTGCCCACACGTACGCTGGGTAAATAAAACAAGTAGAAAGTACGAAGGGAATTCTGCCGGTCCAAGTTAAGCTATTACGTGTATATACGCGTACCTTCATAGTCGTGATTCAACTGTGAAGCGACCGAGAAGAACGGTTTTGAATCTTGTCATCGCTCGTCGATAAATCACGATTACTTTTTGCTCCACGCATCGCGAATACTTCAACAAGAATGTCGAAGAGTCGGTGTATTTTGCAACGGTCCGATATTTTTGTAAGAAACTATTTTTCCAACAAACGGGCAGGTCAAACGCGTATTTCTCTCAAGGAGAAACTGCGGCTAAGACGTTAACCTTTCGCGCTGGGGGACAATTTCTACAAGGAAATGAAAGCATTCTTTCGAGATTCAGTTTTTAAATCTCAGTTTTACATATCAATATTACATATCCATGCGCGTGAAAAGGGTTCCATAAGAGTTTGACCGCAGCGCCGCCAGTGGCGCGAAAGTGTAAACACTGAATTTGTATGGCGCGAAATTTGAACAGTCGACACCACAAACGTGAACATACGGCGTGTGTAAAAACATTCGGGGTAGGAAAAGTCGTTTCATTGTCAAGGGTCGGGTCACATTCGTCTCCTTCCCCAACAATGCCCTTGAAAACGCAACCGCCAATGAATGTCGGGAAATTAATACGAATTGTCGACAGGTCACCTGCGCGAGAACGTCGCGTGTCGCAGGTCCTTCTTCGCCATCGCTGGCTCGTTGTCCAGATTCACACGTGCCACTGGCGCTCCCTTTGTGCCATAATCGTGCCTCTGCGACGAGTTCCAAATCGGACCGATACGGAAAATCAACGGGCCTGCGATCGCGTGGCCATTTGACGAGTCGCCAGCTGACGAAGGAGTCCGTGAAAGATGCGCAGCTGATGCTCCATCTGCCGTGATCTCGCCGCGTTCATTGTTCCCTGGATTTGTACCCATTTCGTGGAGAATATTGTCGATGGGACTGTTAGCGGGAGCGAGGTGTCGGGGCCAGTATCGAGGGCCCATTGTCCTCTGCGCGCTCGTGCTCCTGAAAAACGAGCCTGGGCAAGAAATCGGCCACTTGATCGGGACTCCCCCTTTTCTCTTTGCTCTCCCCCGCCCCTTCCCACATTGTACCGATTCCTGAAACTAGTTTTGGATCAACATGCTCCGGAACCAATATACACCTTCATGAGGGTAATTTCGTGCGAATTTACTCGGTAGAGATATAGCCGATTTTGTTTGTTAACTCGCTTATTTCCCGGCCGTGTACTTTTATGTAACTTCCTGGATAATTATTCCTCGCATCCACCTGCTTCTCGTTGCAGCCTAACCATATATTTTTAACGGACGATAACATCAAAGTTGTATCGTGGTATTGTTGTTCGGACAATTTATTGTTTATCCTTTTTGTACAGTCGTTATCAGATTCAGTTTTGGATTTGGGAGTTTTTACAGATGCTAATCTGTAATGCAATAAGTTCTTGTGTAACAGATCATGCAATTGCATTGGTATTGTTTCGAAAACGAGCGTATTCAGGATTAGCAGCGCGATCGGAATGAAATTGATATCTGCCTGGTTAATCTTATTATTCCTCATAATTCGTACACTACTAATTACAGTTTTGACAGTTCATTAGATTTGTGTTTACTGCGTTATTTACGATTTTGCGGGGGAATGTTTACGTGAAATGTAATACCACTGATACGGATATTCACATTTGTGTGTGTGTGTATATATATATACAAAAAATAGAATTCCAATTTATAACTTTATCGGAGTAAATTATCCGTTCTTCTTTTCACTTATCTTCAAATATTCTATTATTGAAGAATAAACTTCCGAAGCAATATTTCTAACTGAACAATTACCATGAAATCTAAAAAAAGAAATATCGAATTGCCTACCAAGTGTACAGTTATTCGATATCGAAACTATCCGCAATTAACTCGCCAAAGGAAAGATCCGTCTTGATGAATGCAATTCGTTCCAGATCAGTGATCCAAATCACTCTGTATCTAGATCACAATGCGTCGCGATAAACCGGCTTGTTTCCGATGTCACGCAGTTCACATTCACATAAATCAAACGCGGATAAACATGAAAATAAAATGGATCGTCACTTCGACCCCTGTGAGGTTAGTAACCGTTTTTTTGAAAATCAAAAAAATGATTATAATGCTTCTAAAGTTCTTGATTCAGTCTAGAAAGAGTTCCGTGGAATTTCATAAAGGAATCGAAAAAACATTTGGGGGTAACAACGTCACGCAGCATCTCTTTTTCAGTTTTTTCTTTAATGTCTCTGCCCGTAATGGCGGAAAGGGCCGACATAAGGGGTGATTCTTGGTGGCCATCGTGATATCTATCTAGTGATATATATATATATATATATATATATATATATATATAACTCAAAACTGAAAGCCTCGGTTGATTTTTCAAAAAAAAATTTTGAAAAATTTCGAAAAAGTTTTTTTTTACCTTCCTTTTGTTTTACCCACTATGTAAGTTTAAATGCCATTTTATGAAGCTTTTCGATATTATTAAAATATACCAAGTGATTGGAATTCTACAGAGCGCCACAAAAATTCTGAGGATTTTCCTTATAAAATTTTTCGACGTCACTTAAACGTAAAAAGTTCTATCGATTTTTGTGGTTCCAGCTTTCAACCCTTGTGTCCCTTTTTGCAAAATTCGCTAGAACAATTTCAAAACAAAAATTATATATTTGAAATCTGGAAAAAAGGGTGCTAAGTTCATAAGAATGTCACTTCGGCGTAAGATAAACGCGATACATCCGAATTATCGAGTCGCAAAAATGAAAGTGAAAATCTCGTAAACGATAATATTTCGTTGATGAAAATCTCATAATAGATTTTCGTTAATTTAATTTCAGTTAACAGTTGTACGGTAAATCGCAGATTTGGAGGGAATAAAATACGCGTGAAATGTTGGTAGATTTCGTCAATACGATACTCGACGTGAATGAAAGCCCTTGAAAGGTAAAATTAAGCCGGGTCCTGGCCCTGGTCAACGTATCATTCATGAGAATTTACTTTCTTTTGCTCGTCCAGGATACCCGAGTAAGAAAACGGCCGGCGAAAGAAGCTTCTGGCATTGTCGGTGGACCTCGAACGGCTACACCGTTCAAATATTTCTGCGATCCTCGATATCTCCTCTTTGACCGAAAAGAAAAACCCTCCTGTGTCCCATGCGCCATATTAGCGCCTTTCGGACAAACTGGACCGTAAATGGCCGATGTAAAAGAAAAGTTTGAAAATTGTGTGTTCGATATTCCGCGATAAAACATCCCCATTTCCATTAACTTCGGAAACAAATAACCGTCATAACAAACCAAAAAAAAAACGTAATTTCAAAAACTAACCTAAAAATTAACCGTTAATTAACAATTTTGCAAACAGAAATCCAAGTCTACATATTTTAAATATCAATCGTCCCTACATAAATAACGGCCTATAAAAAAAAAACTTGCGAAAAGGCGTCGACAAAAAGTGCGCGATTCGCACTTGCGTTGTGCACTTGCGCAAAAAATCGGCGCACATTGAGCATGTGATTCCTCGAGTGCAATTCCAGTAAAAAGGCAGTATCGCGCTCTCGGCCGTACTTCACGCCGAGATTAATACAAATGATTATCCCGCGAGCGTGAGCCGCCGATGAATACAGGCGAGATGTGGCAACGCTGGCGCGCGTTATTATTGCGGCAATGAGTTGCAAAATAAAGTAAAACCCATATCCCGCGCGGCATATGGTCGAGTACGAATCGTCTCGTTTCAATCCCCGCGACGCTTAATTCCCGGCTGATGCCCGAGCCCGCCGCTCGTTCGTATGAATTTGCGGCGAGACGCGGCGTTGCGGTCGATCTCGATGGGACGCGAGCGTCGATCGGTTCGCCGGATGCCAAGAAGCCCCGCGATCGGACCCACTTGGAAAAACAACCCTCGATTAATCGAACGGGCAACCTCAGGGTCCGCTCGCACACCGGGCGATCATGCGCTCGTTCGAGGATACGTTCTCACGGCCAAGCGGTACCTTGTTCCGCCGGATCTCATATATGCGGGACACGCCTCCCACGACGGACTACCGATCGCCTTGCGCAGGCATACACGAACACGCGTACACATGTACACGTTAGTGTACTTACAATATACAAATGTGTACGAATGTATGATATGTATGTAGATGCGTGCGCGTTGTGTGTGTGTATGTGCGTCTGTGTGTGTGTAAAACCTACATATGTACACAAATGTACATATATATATACATATATATACCTGAACGCTCATATATACACACATACATGAACACACATGCAACAGCTACACGTGCTTTCCGCACAGCGGCCCGATGACAAACGAAGACGCCGATTCCCAACGTACGTGACTTTTCGATACGGCACTGCTTTTACTTCTAATTTTTTCTACCAGGGGTTTATGAAGGGCGGTTGACTCAGGTCCCGCATGAGAACGAAGCGCTATAGAAGAAACATCGATTCCGGTCAAAGTGCAAACACATCCGTCAAATACGGTTACGGGGAAGATCAATATTTTGTCTATTCAATCGACGTATATTAGGGGAGCATAGGACGACAGAGGGTCCTTGTGAAATATTGGTATATTAGGCTCCGATACCGGCGGATGTTCACTGGGCCTATTGTACAAACGTCGTTTTCAACGCTATTTGACGACAATAAATTAACGCTGGTCAATTTGCGTTGTGTAAATAAACGTAAGGTTGAACGCAATATGGGCTTATGCGCAAAAGGGAACAAGTGTTATTGGGGAATTGGTGAGTCGTGGGGAAGTTTCGTTTGATTGGGGTGATCGCAATTCCAGCAGATGAAAATGAAGAAATTTCGTGAAGTCCTTTTAATTGTTTAGAAAGTAAATAAAACAACGTTTGCTTCAAAGTATTTAGGAAATGGTGCTGAAAGCGAAATTGTTTATTAGTACGGTGTTTTAATAGTTAAAAATGCGGAATGTATAGTTGGCCTAGAATTGGTACCCATACGGGACCGAGACAAAGGATTTGTCCTTGCAACGCTACTTATTCCCTATTGGTAAATACAATTGAGAACCGCTTTGAGAGAAACGCTTTCGAACAGATTCTACGAGAAATGAGAAAATCTGATAACAAACAACGTGGTCTGTTTTTATTATTACCAAAGCAAATTTCAGTTGTGAATAGTAATTACAAAGATGTCACATTTTTCATAACGAAGCATTTGTTCGTCACGCTGGTTAACACTTCTCGAAGCGTAAGAGACGAAATTTAGGGCACGACGATTTTACGTTCAAGAAAAGAATCCAGCCTAAAATAAATTCCCTTGTCGACAAATTAATTCTCTCTGGATTAAATTATACGCTATTATTACACTCAAATCCCTGCGCTAATTGATCTAACTTAAAGTTAGTTAACTAACGTGTCCATCAGCACCACCTTTGGAGTGCCAACGTGTTTCTGGAAAGTTCCAACATCGTCACTATTCACCGTCACCACCGTCTTCCAAATGTTCAAAGTATTTGGGATCACTCGGCACCACATCGTTCGGCACATCCTCGTCCTGGTTCGCGTTATCGTCGTCTAGTCAATGCCGCGCCACCGAATCTTTCACATCCAACACGAACACTTGACTGTTCGCCGTTTTCTGCTCGTCGGCCCGACGTCGGCGAATCCTGTTTGCCATCATCGGAGTAAACAAACTTGGGTCAGGTTTTGGAATCGGAACACTCGAGAACTTGGCTATTATTACACTCGCCATTAACCCCACCAACATAGTTACAGAGACTCCAATTACGCTGTACCACATGTAGGAGATGCGATAGAAGTAAAAAAAGTTGGACTGGTCCACGTCGCTGGAAAACAAAGTATATTCACAACTTAATCCGAATAACGATTATCTGGTTACTGGAGGTAAATATTTATTTCATAGACCATCCGTCCCCAAGAGTCATAATGAAACGAAGGGCGTGACTATAACTGGGGGGTTATAATGGAATGGAAGTTTGAGTATGACCCTAAAAGTCCGGATGAACTGTTGAAATAAATAATGAGGTGTATCGTTGACGGTATAATTTTTACCCGTAAATAATTCCATCTCGAATGCTCTCACTCTCGGTCGCATTCTCGCATCCGTAGACGTGGAAGGGCAGAGTTTGCGGTCTGGGTTTGGGCTTGCCGAATGTCAGCCACATGTCGAGGCACAAAGACACCAAAGCCCCTATAACCGTGCCTTTTTCGTTAGCCACCTCGAAGAACATGCCAAGACTGAAGATGCCCAAGAGTGGGCCGCAAATGGCGCCCATGATGGAGATGGTAATTGTGATCAAGCTGCCCAAACTGCCTGCGAGGAAAGCCACACTCAGGCAGAACAGGCCGTTCAACACGGCAAGGACCTTCCCGTAAAACGTGGCCTTCTCGTCCGGGAATTGCTTGCCAAACTTCGCGTACAACGGCTTGATGTAGTCCTCGATGGCTACCGCGGCCAAGGAATTCAACATGGCGGAAATGGTGCTCAGGCTGGCGCTGAAGACGCCGGCGATGAAGAGGCCGGTTACTCCGGGATACCGCGACATCTTTTCGGCCACGAAGTACGGCATGATTTTATCGAAAGACGAGATCTTTCCTGACGTAAAGGGATCGCATTTGTGGTACACGGCGTAGAGAACCAGGCCGGCGAAAGACGTGAGGCTGACCAGAAGGAACGAAAGAGGGATGTTCAGTAGCAACGCCATCCTGGCACTTTTAAGAGATCTGGAAACAAAGTCAAGGATTCCTCTCAAACACACAGCCCTAATTAAAAAAAAGGATCACGTTGAACAAGTAATCATTATTTGGGCGTAGAAAGTTCGCAATTAATATAACCTATAAACGTTGCCCTCGACCACTAACACTAATTCAGCTGAAAATGTCAGGAAGGTGTGTTTATATAATAGCGTGAACATTAATCAGTAATGAAGAGATTTAAGTACTTAATTCAGTTGATTAATACGTTCGGCTCTGCTGTAGTATTTCATCGTTCGTGTTTGCGGATGGTATTAATTACTTTTCGAGTCTCGGGCCACTCCACAGTTTCCAACGCCGGTTCTCCGCTTTCTTGCCAATTAAAAACTTTTCCATAATCAACTTCCTCCACCATTATTACCATCATCAATCTCGACTTATTGATTGCCGAATACAAATCTTCCCGGAAACAATCAGCATAAACGCGGTAATCGAGATAAAACCAAAGCGGCGGTCAATCGCGTCAACGACTCTCCGACCCGTCGACCGCCCAGTGAACAAATTCCTCCGGCTTTAATTAAGCCCATCGCGTGAAAGATTCGCAATGCGTCAGATATGGAATCCGTTTAGAAAAAGTGCCCCCATTTCCATTCATAAGCATCGTTCGCGTTTCATCATTCGCGATTGCGTTTCAATAGTGACTTCTTTCATTTGCCGGTCGCCGGTTTTCTGACTGACGTAATTTGCTGAATGCCGGTGATTATGCCGCTGGCGGCTGATGAGCGCGTTGAGCAAGCATATCGTATGAAAACGTAACCGGAAGTCCAGCGTTTCATTAGGGACGAGGAAAACAGGAAAAGAGGCCGATATCGTGCCATTAACGTTATTTATATCCTTGAACAATCTTCGAGGTTGATTCGCCCAGTTGGGAAGTGCGATGGAACGTGTTACAATTTATACGTGACGCGTTTCACAGGAATCCGTGCATGTTAATTCGGTTGACTTACTTAACGGTGAGTAGGCGCTGCACCTGAACCTGGTTAATTCCGTAGAGAGACAAGAAGGTGCAGAAGCTGCCGCATATGAGGGACCAGAATGTGTGGCGAATTGTGGGGTCGAGCCGAAAACTGAAAAGAACCATTGATTATCTCGATTATTTTCAGCAATTAGTTCTGGTAGGGTTATCTAAAGATTCGAAATTTTGGTTTCAAACATGTGCTCGTTTGAAAGTTGGCCAAGTAAGGCGAACAGTGCCGAACCAGAAAAATTAATTAGGATGCGAATGGATTTTGATGGTCTTATCTGAACCTCCCAAGAATAATTCAAGGTCGAGTCTATCTTGAAGCTGGAAAAATAAGTAACGGGTAAATGTCACGAGTTTCTTTACTCTTAAATTCAAACGTGATTGCATCTGGAATAACAAACTTGCTTTCTCCGGGCGTACTTCCGCGTTTCGCAACTTACTCGAAAAACTGAATGCGTTGGCCATTTTTCGCTATGTCCCAGACGTTGGAGAGACCACCCTCGAGATCGGTGGCCGCGACCCCGAGGATACAAAAGATGGCACCGTACATGAGCAGGCCTTGGAAGACGTCTGTGATGAGAACAGCCTTGATGCCGCCGATAGTCGAGTAAAACATGCAGATCAATCCAATTAGCAGAGTGCTCATACTACTGGACAAGCCTGTCGTGGCTTCCAGGGCGAGTGACGGCGCATAAAGAACGACTCCGGTGTACAGGATCAAGTGCAGGAAGTTCGCCCCGCTCGCTACCAACCTAGTCATCCGGCCGAACCGTCTCTCCAAATACTGCAAGGATAAGATCTCGGTCATTACAGGAGTTTTCGGAAGAGAAAACCCATTTCTTCTCTCTCCCCCCTCAAAAGGCCAAAATTTCCTTTACAATCGACATTTTTGACTATTTCGCCCGAAATTACGGTCGTTACGGGTTTTCGTGATCCGAAAAAAAAAATGATCGCAACATTGCAAATAATTGTCCATGCGCTAATAAATGTTGAAATATTTCGGAAATGATTTCGATGACGTCATTTGCAAATTGTCATCCTTGCAAGGAGTATAAAATTGAGCCGATACGTAACGGACGAATTGCGACAAACTAAAAATAAACGCCAACAGAGAAAACAACTTTTGCTTTCATGTCGTTACGAGTTCTACGCGTAGAAATCATGTTTCGATAGATTAATCCTACCTGAAATAAAAAACGCGAGTACCTCGCGTAACTCGTTGCAAAATTGATTAGGTAATTGATGGATGAATTACCTCGAATACGCTCATGGTATGAAGATCGAAGAACACTGGAAGGTAAAAGTAAGCGACTACTGGCGTTGCAATGACGGAGCCTAAAAAATGTATTGTAAATTGCGTTCCATGAGCGTAGTTCTCCGCACTGATTCCGAGAAGGGCGATCGCTGATATGAAGGAAACCATCAAAGCGATCGCGAGAGGAACGATCTTCATCGACCGATCAGCCGCGAAGTATTCCTGCGGGCAGTAATAACGAGAAATTGCTTAGTGATGGAAGATCGGATTCTTCGGATGGAAATGCTTTTTTCTGTCCCACTTTTTTTTTAATTACGGTTCTGATATGGGAGACTCAGTGGCGAAAAACGTGTGATTACTCCACACACACACACATACATACTTGTATACAATCATATACGATAAAGAAAACATAAAACAGCACAATATATAATTGCAAAAATACTTTTTTCTTCAAAAATGTCGCATGAGAGTTTAGCTCGGGTGATCAGTGCGAGACGGTTGTGCGTGCCGGTCTCGGGATCGAATCCCACAGATGGTGAAAATTTCTTTTTTTTTTTTTTTATTGAATTATACGACTGAATGACGACGTATGTCATTTGCATGGCTACGCATTACTGTTTATATATGTAAATGTATGTCTCGTATTTACAAGTGTATGTCAAATCGAGGACAAAGGGGTGATTCTTATCAAGCGAATGAGAAACAAGTGAGGAAAGTTGAAGTGCGTTAAATGAGCAAGGATGATATGAACATCGGTTGTGAAACGACTGACGGGGTTATTATGTTTCCGGTGATTGGTCTTAACGAGCAAAAAATGCTGAATATTTACCTCCGCGGTGCGCTGACGCCCACCAGTGAAACGATAATAAACTCCGATACCGGCCGAGATCGTTAACACTGTTCCGATGACGATATAATCTTCCAATTGTAACACCGAACCACTCTCCTTCTAATAATGTCGAAACGATATCAGTTTCACGAATGCTTTCACTATTACCTAGTTCTCATTAGTGGCATTACGAAATTTGCATTTTTAATAAAACGGTGATAACAATTTATACAGTCACGTGGAATTCACTATGAGTTTTAAACTAAAACATAATTCAACGATCGACGAAAGATAATAGATAACAAATCGAGAATTGTCAAATTTAGCGAAAGATGTTACAGGTTTGGCAAAAGAATTAAGCTACGCATTACTGACTGAAAAATTGAAATAAAAAAATGTTTAAATTTTTAAACAGGTGATAAATATCAGTGAAAAAAAATGTACTGTAATAAAGAAATGCACGTGCGGTACATTTCGTTCGATTGAATCATAATTGTCGTAAGTGAGTTCGTTACGTCGCTGCACCGACAGTTATCCCGAGTTTGCAATTAATTACGTGCACAAGTAACGCCTTACTTATTTACCTGCATGTTTAATTATACGAGACAGGCAAAAATCCGTACGACACTGTTCACTCTCGCTCGCCCATCACAGGTAAAAAAGGCAACGGTGAGAGACACTGCACATTTTTTAAGGAGACAAAAACACGACATAATGGTAACCCACCAGATGGCATGTTCGCGATGTCAACTCCAGCGTGTCCCGTTCGCGTCTCTCCGTCCCGGCAAAGGATATCCATGATACAAAAATCGTTACATAATTTATGGCTCAGCATATATACACACACGCAATTGCATTCGACGACTCACTTTGAATTCGTTTTTCCTTTTTTTTTCTTTCTTTACGATTTATTGTGCCTTTTTTAACTACTCTGATAACATTTTATCACGTGTGGGGGAAAAATACGTATGTGTGTGTATGTGTGTGTGTGTGTGTTGTATTATTTATAAACACAGTACTTTGTCACGTTCGGAATAGGAAATTAAAGCGAAATTGAAACCGAAGCGTGTAAATGCACCAAATTTGCAATTAAGCGAGGCCGAGCGACGTACCGGTGTTACTTATCAAAGCGAGTTTGACAATTGTTCCGATAAGGAAATTGTTCCGATAAGGATAAATTGATTGCGGGTCACACGAGGGTAAAAGTGCTACGACCATTGCCAATACGAACGTATTACAGTTTGTAAACAAGCTAACAATCACTTCTCTACTGCTGTTTCTCATATTGCTAAATTTATAGGTTAGGATTTGGTGTTAAATAAATAACGTATATAACGTTATTATTAACTTGCATTATCGATTCTACGAAAATTCAAACATGCTTTAAACCTAAATAAATACAAAGTATATATAGAAAACAACCGTGTTAAAATTAAATTAAAAAATCGTAATAAATTGTGCTTCGACGACGCGTCGTGTAGAAATGTTGCGGAAATAGAGTAACAATTGTTCGTGTATCGGTTACATTTGCGAAGGTCCGATACACAGTTGTTAATTTACATCCTCGTACTAAAAAATTACACTGAAATGACGAGTCAAGAAAATGTTAATACGCGAATGAAAAAATAATTCCTCTGATTCGCGAAATTCACAAAGAAACTCGAACGTCATCCTCAATAAAGTACTGCGCAATTTGCGCAACGTGCAGCAACCAGGAAAATAATCAGGGCAATATGCAAGGCTGTGCGTGAATGACGATACCAATATTTCATGTCACAGAACGTTTATATGCGAAGGGCTTCTTGGGCACAAGAACGAAACGTAGGCTCGAATTAACGTCACACGGTGCAAACATAATGGCAATAATTTAACATTTACTTTACAGTGACTAGTTTTTACAACATTGTTGCGTAATGTGTACATTTCCGTAATAAATGTTGTCCACCTTATAATTAATTCCAGGCGAGTTTATGATTCGTTGTTTACTTCTGGAAATGTTCAAAATCCGGCTTTTAGCGAAATATAAAATTTATGCGCTGTTTTTAGTACGTACTTAAGTGCAACTTGTGTTAAAAAATTGTTTCCCTCTGGTTTCAGGTAAGGCCGCAGCGGCATTAAAACTTGTCACCACA
>JABFPT010000450.1:2794-17149 GCA_022817245.1 Nixonia krombeini | reverse complement strand
TTTTTTTCGTCACCGTAGTGACACAAATTCGCTGTTTGGTCATATAAAAAACATATGTACATTTTAAGCGTGGTCCACCAATAGTACGATACATATAAAAGTATGCATAAACTACACAAAAAGTTATTCTAAAAATAATTGAGGTTATAACGTATCGTAAATGCTACCAAAAAATCGGTAACGAAGAATTTTGTAAATCAATATACGAAAACGCATTTACTGCCAGTAACAGTACAATTAGAAAAAGTTGTCAATTATGTGTTTATCAAAATTTCTTAAATAACTATTTTCCTCAGCATATATTTAAATGGTACGTGTTTTATTTAGAAAGTATAACGTATGTCTGTTATTACATGCATAAAACAATGTACATATGGAGTATATATACATATTCCGTGGTTCATCGTGGGATTAAATGTTAACGATTTTTCGAACATGCAATTATTCGCATCGATCGTTTACTCCTCGATGTACCACAACAATTCATCGTATCTCTGACAAAGAGCTTCCCTCCGAAGGGGTCACGGACGCGAGGCCTTAACTCCTCGCGAACCAGGCGATTACGTATGCACACCGCAAATTGTCACGGGAACTCTCTTGGCAGCGTATTACGTATAATGGAACAGTAGTTTCCGGGCAGGTCGATGCACATGAGCGAACACGGCGCTTCGTAGAATAGGGAACACACTGATTGTACCAACTATTTCTTCGCACACCTTACACACGTGACACACATCGCGTCTACATCGCGAGCCATCGCGCTTATCAACGTGTAACGCATACTTTTGCGTAATTGCCTTTGTGCAAGGGAATGTAATTATTCGTTGATATTGAATTTAATGAGATTCCTTAAATATACCATACCAATACACATTAATTCATTTTGCTTTAGACGTTATGTGCACTGTGCAAGGCGATTAATCAAGGTTTCGTTATTTCTTTTTGAAAGCAATGCTCGTGTCGTGAAATATTATGTTAATCATGTTTACCGTTGTTTTTTCGCATTGTGTGATGAAAAGGGAAAACTTACATTAGCCATCTGATTTCATCGCAAGCTCTATCAGAACGATCGTTCGACGACAGGTTCTCGTCCTGAGGAGAGAAAATTACCAATGGAAAGCGAATTCTCCAATTTCCGCGTACACTTTCCATTGGTGTTTTCATTGGAAGTTCTCGTTTGACGGAGATATTCTCATGGAAATTCATCAGTGTTTATTTCGCATTTTAGTTCTTGTTATAGAAATGCCATCTACTATGTATAGAAGATTTTCCTAAATGCTGCTTCCTTTTTTGTTTGTGTACTGCTGGCAAATGAATATTCTCTGCTTACAAGTTTATTACCATCGTATTCATCTATCACAATCATGTGAAGGTGACGTATAAGTCTAATGGATTAAGAGGTTTGATAAATCAACCGAAGACATATAAGATGATCAACCCTTAAACGGTAATTTATATGTCTCATAAAAGTTTAAAATATTGGTTACAAAAGCGTGACTAATTTTCTCAAGATTGTTATTTTAAAATATCGTTATTGCTGATGGAACGAATATGCAGTGGTAAAAATCCGCTATAACAATAAATATCACGTACATTAAATACAAATACTAACAAGTTGGAACAACAGTAGTGAGTAAGTAAAACATGTGTGGAAAATTAGACGATTAAATTATTAACAAATATTGTAATAGTAGAAATCTACATCTTTTGGTGTAAAACTCGTTAAATAAAGTGGTATTAACGATATACACCCAAAATCCATACTCCCATTATATGGTATAAA
This sequence comes from Nixonia krombeini, assembly GCA_022817245.1. Classification (NCBI taxonomy): domain Eukaryota; kingdom Metazoa; phylum Arthropoda; class Insecta; order Hymenoptera; family Scelionidae; genus Nixonia; species Nixonia krombeini. The sequence continues at coordinate 15,366 of JABFPT010000450.1, read as the reverse complement.
GTAGAACATTAGTATTTGGTAACTATTTATATAGTTATCATTTACAATAAATGTCGTCAATTCAACAATTTTGCTTTGTATTTACAGTTATCACTAAGAATTATCAAGTGTTCACCCTTGACTGTTTAAGGATACGAAAGCGGAGCGATATCTCGATCAGTCTTGTTTCGGGTGATTTTCTTAAACCTACTTATGCAAAAATGTGTCCGTCAATAAAGAATAACGAAAAACATTTTACTGTTTACGGTGCTAAGTCGTTCAGATACACACATCTGGTTTCCCGTTGCGCTCTCGATGCTGATAAATAATCGGCTTTGCTTGCTCCTGCGAGATCACGAAACCTGAGTTGCTCGTTTTCCGTCACGGTGGGTGGATAGAGCGTATCGCGCCTAGAGCATCGGGTGCCATCATGTGGTACGTTCGAGATACCTTCTGGAGTCGATAGAGCCGTAACTGTGGGAGTAGCGACCGCTGTAAGACGCCCGAGACCATGCTCCGGCCCTGTTCGAGTAACTGTTGCACGCGATCAGCGAATTCATGCCGCTGGGCCTGTCGATCGGTACCTCCTGGCCCTCGACGCTACCTGGAAGCCTCGTACTGGAGGACCTTCCACTGTCTGTCAGAGATACCCGGAGGTCGTCGGCAGTGTGGATTGGCGTGTACGGCTTCGGACTTCGCGATGCGCAATTCAGGAAAGCTACTGCCATTATGCCCTGTAATAAAGTTACCGTCAAAAGTTTCTTTTATGAGAAATATTCAAGACGTATAATAGTGCAAATGTGTGTATAAATTTTGTGAAGGGTTTGACGCCACTTGTTTATGTGAACGTTTCAATCTGAATAGTAATATAACAAAGCATGGTAATTATCTATATTTGACTTGCTAATTTAATAAAACGATATATTATTTTAACTAACTCAAGTTGTAGTGTAATAAACATGAAATATAAACATTATGTTAGTAGCAGATAACTAACAAGCTCGCGTTAGCTTGGCCGCATAGGAAATGCTCTCAGCGCTGGAAGCTAGAAGTTTAGTACCCGGTGACAGGATGAGATATGTGAAGTATTTGATGCACATGTTTTTTGATAAATATAATAATTTAATGTAAGTGTTTCCTCTTCCCAATAACGTTAAATAGTTACATAATATAATTCTGGAAAGTACAAATGCACTTTCATAATGCAGCTATTAAGAATGAGTCAAATTTTTTAACGTAATAATATTACTATTTTTACAACTTTCACCACATTTGTAATTGCTTAAAATAAAAGTATTATCGTGCTAATGTACGAAACAAGTGTAAATATATGTAAAATGCTTACTACGACTAAATGAAGGATCACAATAAACATCGAAGCATTTCTAAATCCAATATTGTCTAATAAAATTCCTGCTATGCTCGGCCCTACGAATGCTCCGAGGGCGAAGGTACTTGTCCACACTCCACTTATCAATCCATACGTTTCAAGATTGTTTGGAAAACCATACGATCTGAAACATTGATAATTGTGTATATACAATTTGCGCCAGTAATACTGCAACCAAGCATACATATCACGTAGTCCCCGACTTGTGACAGGGGCTAAAGCAACAATTATTTGGTAACAAATATTGTATATATTCATGATTCCATAAATCATCACTAATATGATATTAAGTTACTAATTAAAAATAAAAATCCGTTTATAAATATGATTTTATAACGAAATATCCTTATATTATGTCATACTTTTACGTACAGTTTTAGCACTAACATCATGATTTTTGTACAACGCGAAATGAAAAATAGGATGGAAAGTAATGATAATTCTTACATTGCCGTCCTAAGACCATCTGTAAAGCTGGCTACTAATTGAGCAGCCATTCCCAAACCGTGGATAACCAAACCAGTTATTGTCATCCAAAGAACAGTATGGTATGGAATAAAGGGAGCTGGTCCTATTAAACAAAATCCTATCATAACCAAAATACACCCAGCAACAGTTGCAACCTAGAAACATGACAAAAATTAACAAATAATTAGTTTATTTATTAGTTTTCTTGTTGCCAGTATTATTAGTACAGAGAAATTATCTCTGTAGTATATGTTAGCAATTACTTTTCTGTAAACAGTAAATCTAGTCTTAAGTAAAAAGTCTAATATTTATAAACTTATTTTAGAACTGGAAAACATGATTTTCAAGCAATTTACTTGTTTACTGTTCAAAACTGAAAATAAATTGAAGAATTCGACTTGCCTTAGGTTGGGAATATTTGTCGCAAAGCCAGCCCCAAGCTGGCGCAGTGAGGGCGTACGTGCCGCCGTTAATTACGAACATAAGACCCAACACCACGGGACTAAGGTTGAACTGTCGCAAATGTGGCTCGAGCGTAGCTTGTAGAAACCCGATACTCATACTCGTAACTATTATGGACGCCGTCGCAACTATGACACCAGGTATTTTCAGGACTCTCATTACTCCTGTATCGAGTACACAATGTTTATATTACATCGATTCATTTCGTCCCGTAAATATTCTTTTTTAATATTACTTCATCAAAATCTCCTTTGCAATGAATTTAACGGTAAGTGTTCGAGATATTAACTCCAATTTTCATGTAATTTACTTCTTGCTTCATCGCGTAAATTTTTTCAGGATCATCATTATTTACATCTGTTTATTCTCAAAATGAAACCAGAGTCAGGAGAAGCGGCAAATAAGTTGTTTGAATAAATTATACCTCCACGATTAGTTGCGTCTTGTTCTGTATCGTGATGCACAGGTAGTACAAAGGCAGTCATTACGGCGGCGAGAAACAGAGCCGAGCCGAGTACGGCAAACGGTGTCGTGTAGCCTCCGATCTGGAATTACACCAAGTGTACAATTTATACCACTTTTTCCTCAGAGATAGAAATCTCGGGGCAAATTAGATGATTCCACCAAGCTTTTTTAAAGAAGAATTTTAAAATGCTCATCACCTGATAAAGCGCACCACCGACCGTTGGTCCAACAATAAGGCCTAGGCCGAAGAACGTTTCTAAACTGGCAAACGTAGTAGCCACATTGTTAGGGAATTCTTTCGCGATGATGGCGAAACTCGCTGTCAGGAAAGCTGCGTTTCCCATGGCTTCGATTATTCTAATGACGAACGAAAGAATTATAAACGGGTAACGACCGTCCACCTTGTCCAATAGTCCAAAAAATATGGCGCATGTGCCTGTAGTTAGAATGCCGCCGTTGAAAAGTAACTTCGGTCCGATTCTGTTTAACTATTGTATTAAAATTGCATTGTATTATATTATGTTCTAAGAAAATGCTGGTTAACTTTAATACATCGCATTTTGTAAAATATGCCTTTTTACATAATTGTATTGTTACTCTGATTTATGTTATTTTTAAGGAAAAAAGTACATATTAAATATTTACATATTGTCCATAAACGGGACTAATGATAAAGACGATCAATTCAAAAACGCCAAACACCAATCCATACTCTGTTGCCGAGGCACCTTTTTTCTCAGCCTATACAGAAAAAATAACATTGGATAAGTAAAGAACGTTTGCTTTACATTAACTAAGTGGTTGAAGAAATTGTAACATAAAAAAACATGTCATGTTATATAAACGAAAGCAGGTATCAGTTAAATTGATTAAAAGTTACATAATAAAACATTAAGGTGTGCTATTATTGTCAGTACTTTTGTAATTTGAAATTTATAACACCACATTTAGAAAATAGACGATTTAATTTTTCACTTTTTTTATATTTCTTGTTTCATTACACAAATGGTTATAGAATGTCTTATTGCAAAAGTTGTATTTGACATAACCGAGATTCGTCGTTGCGTTCAATCAAGTGTCATTGTAGATAAACCGGATAAACTTTGAACTGGACTCGTAACGGGACACATTTAACATAAAATTGTCGTTTCATCATTCTTTGTCGGTCATCAAGGGTTTCGTGTACGCATCATATATTTTCAAAATAACATTATTTACTTTCCTAGGTGGAATTTTTCATGCTCTACAGACGAAGAAGAAATTAAAAAGAAATACCTTTGTAAAATTAAAAAATCACCAAAAATAAAAGAATTAGAATATACAAGAAATCTATGAATGTAACAATAACTTTGAGTACAACTCGTTACCATTCAAGAGTAGATCAGCTTGTGCATTTCGCTAATGTGCGATAACTGTGTAATCGTGAACGAATATTTTTCACTGTCGAACGTTTAACTTTCATGATTGTGTTTACGTTATGCTTCAAAGAAGTTATTAATAACTGGTATTATTGTCTTTCACAGAGCTTGCAAATCGATTGTATTTATTACGACCGTGTTTTAAACAATTGCATTTTTGTAAACCATAATATGAAACACTAACGGGGTTAATTTCTAGATGTAAACGGTTTACTAAAAATATAACAATATTTTGTAGATAGTTTTATTAACAATGCTGATTTTTTTTGCTTATGATGCAAATCAAATATACCGGTTTTTCTTTGAATAATCTTCGATAGTGCAAACCTCAAAATTACTCAATTACAAAAATTTAGTACTCAAAACATCTTAAACTTTCTCTAAAAAAACGAGTATATATATTAGTTAAGGCAAACATAATTTTTTTTAATTAAAAAAATAAATAATTACAAATAAACGTTACAATTTAATAAAAACACTATGTCTGTAAAAGTGTTTAATACATTATTAGCACACATAAGAAGCTTATTCACAGTCGATTCGACAATGTTTATATTTAAAGGTACACATTGGGAAATCAAACGTGTACGTGAAGCGTCCTCACCTCTTGTGGATAAAAAGGTGCTTGCAAAGAAACGCAAACAGCGTTTGCAAAATCGGCTATGCTGATGACGATCATCGTCAACCATTGTCGCTTCGTGAATTGTCGCATCATTTTGTACTAAATACTTGTTTGTGCAAAACGCAATGACAACTCAGTAAATTCACCGTTTCGAATTGTTAAAAGTCACTACATTACCATAGATTGCAAAATATGACGTTTGAAAATTTACTACGATGAAGTCAATGAATTGCATGAATTTCACCACACGAGTAATTAACGAGGCACGATCACTGAATGTCCAAACTCACCCCAACAGCCGTCTAGCCTACTTGAGTATGTTTTAACTTATGCAAATCTGTGGAGGCTGGTGATTCCAAGCGATCCTTATGCCTCAACTCTCGAGCATGCTACAATGGCAAAGGTTAACGCAGATATGATAGACAATTTCAATTTATCATTGCGACACTATAATTTGATGTGTGTTTACACATAACACCCTTCTTGTACAAAATATATCCTAAGATTAATTGTCAGTTTTTTAGAGAATACAATAGTGCAATAAAAAACATGTGATTTACGTTTACTGATATGCCTATTGGCTATATTCTTCGCGGCCGTTAAGGTCAAAACTTTCGTAATGACTTTGCACTGACAAATGTACGAATCCGAAGTAGTCAAACATTTCATTGCAACTGATCAAAATGCACTAATGTTTGTATTCCTTGATGGTACAAATAGATTGAATATTACTACATTTGTAATATAAGCGCCTGTGATAATGTTCCATAAGGCCTTGCGGTCCGAAACTGACTATATTGTTTTGTAATTTAAATCCTACACGTGTAGTATTTTTATGATTGCGTATTAATAAATAGATGAGATGAGAGAAACTACATACCGACGTAGACAAGGATAAAATATGACTTGCAGTAACTTCATCTGTCACTAATTTTAGAATATAAAAATTGCTTTTTGACATAATTAGTTTTCAAAATACATTTGAGAAATAATAATGTTCGTAATAATAACACTGAATTGATAATGAATTATGTAGCTTGTGTAGCTAAAACCTCGATAGTAAGTAGATATTAATAAAAATCTATTGTAAATAACTAAATGATGTTTTATGAAATAACAAGAATGTTTAACATAATACATTAAATTTTAGTTATTAAAGCTATAATATTTACAACTTAATATAGTTGATATAACACTTCAATTATCCTTAAGGATATATATATTTTTACGGTATATTAACTTAAAATGAAACTACAATGTTACTAGCAAAATGTACATAAATTGTTATAAATGTTCACATAAGAATTATAATGTATTAATTTTTTACGAAACATGTACGTATAATCGTATAATATAGCAGCATTAAATATTATCAACTAGCTTTATGAAAGAAACGTTATCCGAATAATAAACAATGATATAATGAATGAATGGAATCAATTCAAAAAACCGGATATTTACACATTTGTTAAAAGAAAGTGTAGAGTACCTATTGTACACTAATGTGCATTAATTGTTGAACACGTTAGCAACACTTCTCATTAGTAAACACAGATTGCATCGGTATCAGTAGTCAACAATTAATGCACGTTATATACACATGAATAACATTTTAAAGACATCACAGAAAAAAGTTAGTTTTGGTAAAGACTCTTTATTCAAGTAAAATTTATGTACAAATTCCGTCCACAGATTTATTATAGTTCTTAATGTATTCGTCATGATTTAGGGAACCAATGTCACTATTAATTGAGTTTATATAAACTTTTTTTCATATTATAAATAATGTAATCAATAAATTCAAAGTTTATGTAATTGAAAAAGACCAAAAGTTAGTATATTGAGAATTGTATTATATCATTTTTTTATCGTCGTATAAGAATATCATAACTAAAATAATCAAGCCAATCATGTAAATATGTAATGTTCATTACATTCAGCGATTCTTTATCTGTTTTTAAATTGTAATAAGTAATAGAAATAAAAAAAAAGTACCTTTCGATTGCATACATATAACTGAACTACCGCATTTTTTAAAGTTATAAAATGTTTGCGTGAATAATAATGCGATATGCGAACTACATTTATAAAACTTTGTTTTGGTGTAATTAATTCTCAAATTACATCATGGTTTATAATGCACGAATAATCAATCAAGGAAAATAATATTAAAAAACAATTTCTCTTGTATAACGTTGACAATATCTTTACAATAAAATCAGTGCCCCGGTCAAATGTTCAAAACTCACTCACTGCATTCAAGAAAAAAAAGTATATAACATTTTACCAATAATTTACGATCTCTAAAGTATTCATTTCATTAGAAATAGAAATACATTTGAATAGGAAATCAGAGATTTAACACATAAATGTATTTTATATCTACATTTATCTACGATATCAGTACTGCAATTAAAATTAAAATGTTATTCCTTATTTCAGAAAAGTATGGAAATAGACATTTCTAACAATAAAAACACTAACTCATTTTACTTTTAAAATGTCGATTAAATAACTAATTGATATTTTAAATTGCAAAATACTGTCAAAGGTTTTTTATTCCACTTGGCGTATTCGTTTCTCGAATTGTCATTCAACTTTTGGCCAGAGTTGTATCCCTACCACGACACTATCCAATTCAAATGTCAAGAATGGGGACGCATGATAGTACCAATTTGAGATGAAGGTGAAAATTGATTGTTTCCACCGGTGTGTTAGGCTCAGTCGAAAAATCTGTTGCTGCTTGACAGAGAACGATGTAACATCTCATTGCTTTTTATGCGTCGTGTAGCCACACTTTCATAGGCACCTTGGTAAACGCAGTGTTGAGGAAAGACTGGAAATGCTTGGCGATGCTCGAACTTGCAGCTGGTCTCATCTCTTCGATAATTTCCTTTGCATTCTGATTCAGGAATTGGTTCATTGCCTGGCCAATTACATTATCCCCATTCAACTGATCGACAATGCGGAATCGCGCTTTGCCTAGATTGAAGTCTACTAACAGGCGCGTAATGCGAAGATAGCGCACGCCGTCTCTTATCTCTTCCTTGCCTTGCACTCGAGCAATAGCCGCAACGTCTCCTATCGATGCAAATTAAGTTTTAATATTTTATGAGCTTCTCTCTCCTCGCATTTCAAACATCTACATTTTTGTTAATAAGTTTAGATTTCGTTATAACTAATTAAATGTTAACACAATATCATTCATCATTATCTGTAAGATAATTTTACTTTTTTTCATTTCGGATAAATATAAGATTAATAGATCAGTTTCATAACATCAAATGAATTTCAATAACACAACATTGATTCATTTATCTGTTTATCATATGGACTTCATGTAGAAAAATTTATGTAACCATATATATATATATATATACAGGAAATATGAAAATAAAAATTGTTTATTCTTACCAAACGTGGCCCAGAAGTCGCCCTTACTTTGAATAGGGAAAAGCAAAACATTTCCTGCTACTTCGTAACTACCCTGCACGTCTATTTTTGGTATCGTTAAATGAACGTCTAATCTCAGCAATGATAGATCTACCCTTGCTTTAGTAATTGAGAAATTTCCTGGGCCAACTGCTGTGATATTTGAGAAAAGTGCACGCACTCTTACTGCCCCATGTCCATTTTCCATTCCCAGTTTGGGGATATGAAGAGGTTCGATTGGAGGTAACTCGAGTTCAGGAATACCTACAATGATGAAAGATAAGTTAAATACAGAAAATTACATTTTCGAGAAATTAAAAAAATGTATTAGAAAGGCATACAGCATATTTTATTGTATAATTTCTATTAGTTTCTATAGAGCTTATAAGTTGTTAAAACTCAATTGATAAATTTGGAATTGCTATAAAAAAATCTAAAATCATGACAATAATTCTCTGGGGATGACTTACTGTTCTGTTTTCTTTATGTGAAGTTACATCGCAACTTATCGTTATTTGTTTCACTATGTTGTTTTTTACTTACCCTTCTTCAGATAAGACCTCAAGTGATTGAAAGCTTTTTGAATGCATACGTCAATCATAGGGTCAGATCTTCTACATGGTAGAATGTACTCAGCTGTGAACATAGCAACATAATCAAGTGAATATAATTTCTTTAAATAATAAAATACTATAAGAATTAAGTAATATTTCAGAATTCTAATTCATGAGTTGCCGTCTTGCGAATAATCGTTATGCTGTTATTATCTGTTCAAAGTACAAGCAAAATTTACATTAATAAGTTAAAAATGTTTATCTTTAATTTGTTCGGTCCTGTGTTTGATACAAGCAACATTCTTTTTATTATTTTTAAAAAATTCTAAAGTAAAGATATGATTACATAATTAATGTGTTTTATTAAGATATGCTTTACCGAAGTTTAAAACAGTTTTACTATAGCTTTGTAATTTTACATAATAAAACTATCTATAAAATAAACTCTATTTGTATCTGAAATAAATTAAATGAAAAAAAACATCATAATTATGTTAACAATTTCTTATTATGAGGAAGTTTATCAGTTGTAAATTAAATAAGATAAATAAGATGCACAGAAAATAAATTTTGGTGATGAATATTTAACGAAGTCGTAAGTGCTTGTCGGTGCACTAACGAACTGTAAAGTAAAAGGCAGCTTCCAACAGTCACGCAAATGTTAGTAACCAATGGTGTTTTCCTGTTTCCGTTCTACGTTTTACGATGGTGTTCTCATATTCGACCTTATCTTGCATAATTATGTTCAATTTTTCAGGAAGGAACAAATTAATGCACATCAGATAATAAAAACAGGAAAAGTGGATGAAAGTTAAGAATATAAAAATTAATAATGTTCTTATCACTTATTTTCAGTGGAATCATCGACCTCGTTTAATCAGCATGTAAAATAAAAGACTAGACAATTATCAATATTCCTGAAATGCTGCGTATACTTGTATATATAAGTACCGCATTGTTTACACTACAATATATATAGGCACGAGTAGTTAAAGTAACCCAGTAGTAGTAATTTATGCAACAGAATGCATGATTATTCGCTGAGTCACGTGTTATTTAGAGTTTACTTCTTTTGAATAACTTATTAACTGTAAAAATTCACATGCAGAATATTTCGAACTCGATAGAAAAAGTTGTAGGAAATTAAAAGTCCTTTTGCGTAGTATTCCATTTAATAATTTGCATATGTAATATGTAACTTATTTATTATCACAAAAAATTTTATACGTAACAATGATTATCATAACATTATATAATTTAAATAAGTTTTTTTGGTAACATTAATTTATAAATTTTTTCATTACTTTTTTACTTTTCTCAATTTTGGAATATCTTAGAACATTCAAGAAATTAACTGCTTTACAATATAACTGGATCACTGTAAAATTTCTTTATACAAAAATGACTAGTTAGATTTTTTTACTAGTGTTTATAAAACTCGATGTGAAACATCAATGTTTAAGCGATCCAATTTTTATTGTTTTAAAATGAAAAGTAATATTTAATAACATCAATATTTAAAATTAAAATAATATTCTTTTGTGACAATTTCATTTTAATTATCCGTTACTGAATATACTTTTTTATTAGTTTCATTGCACTTGAAATAGATACATTTATATAAACATATTTGCACATTTGAACAATATGTGTAAGAAGTAACATTGATTAATCTTTTGCTGCTTATACATTGTGAACATGAACATTCGTTTTTCTCGAAGCGGATTTAAACCAGACGGGCGTCATATGCAGCCCGTATCTGCCAGAAAGAACTTTTTCTTTTAACTTGTTTCAAAGTAAAGACGCGTCTTTGTCAGACAGTGTTCATACAGGTGCAAGGTAATATAACCAGCTCCTGACCTTCCTCGATCAAGGATGTGGAATAACTCTCGTTATCATGCATTCGCTGTCTTCGAATGCTGGAGCGGACTGAACAATGACCGCGTCTCTTCACATATACAAATTACATATCCTTGAACAATTAATCTATCGGTAGTTCAGTTTCATCCTATTTATGAGTCGAATTATAGTCGCATACCGCAATGTCCGAGAAGAGCCATTGACATTCATTCCGCAGGCAAAATTTCTATTCCATTCCCATGAGCTATTGGCAAATTTCCATGAAGGTCCGACAGTACGGGAATTTTATCCCCGAGGTCAACTTTATCCGGAGTATAAAATATAATTTTATACCTAACAGCAAAGCTTTCACCGTTAATTTCGCAATGTACAAAAATATTATTATTTTCGCCTTTTTCTCTTTTTACGTAACGGAAACACTATTGTTTTGCACGAAAACACACGTAGATGAAAATTCCAAACGATTCATGTATTAATTTTTTCTAAGTGACACCTGCTTCAGAAAAACTACGCACAACATCCATAAATCAATTAAACGATTGACACGTATTTATTGCATAATTGCAAAGAATCACCACGACACTTTTTTCTGATCGTTCCAGATAATTGATTAGTAATATTAATAAAGAGGTTAAGCAGATTTTTCAGTCACACGTTGGGAGTTATAACGTTAGTCGAGCGTAACAAAGCATAGCTAGAGCTATTATTGCGAATTTAATAGATGAAGTTTCCGTCAATGAATCATCAATCAAACGATCATTCAGACCTCATATGCACCTGTAACGCATCGCGAGGATCGACAGTTTTGTCGCTTTCACTCGAAGGTGCTCATCCACCGCGAGTAGCAACGGCCGATCCGATCCTCAGCGGCCGCGTGTAACGTAGTCTTTATTCCCGACTTTCTCCAACTGATTCTGGCATCACATTATGCAATGTCTGACATAACCTTCGTCATGCCGACTCGGCGTATTACGCCATGTTTGCCATTATACACACCGTGGATTCTTGTCGCTACGTACACGGAAAGAGTCGTTATTATTTTACCAACGAATAATTTTCTTGCGATCACGAATCATTTCGTCTAGTAGACTATTCCTTGATAAAATTTTCACAACATGGAAAAGTCCAGAAAAATAAGTGTCTTGACAAACGGCAGCAAGTTTTCTCTACTGTTTGAAAAGAACTGTTTCCCGCCGATTGTATAACACCGAGGAAAATTGTGTAAATTGCTGAGGTTTCGGTGACACAATAACGTACATTTTGCGGATGGATTTGTTTACGATTAAAAACTGATGATACGAGGAATAAGCAGATGAGAAATGTGTTGGCCGATTTTAACGAGGAAAGTAGTATCGAATATGTTGAAATGGTGTGACTGACACGTAAGTTTTTTGTATCGAAAAAACAATTTCATTGACTATTCAAAAGGCGCAAGAATTACATTCGGAGTTACGATGAACTTCGTAATAGGTTACTAAGATTGTAGACGAGAATGGGTGTTGACTTTCGTCATTATTAAAGTAGGGAAAGAATAAATTAAGTCCTTACAGAAAAGATCAGTCATACATAACACTTATTGTCTGATGGAATATTTAAAGCTTTTTAAAGTTGTTTATATTAGTAGTACAACTGTCAACAGCAAAGTTGAATATCAATGTAAAACTTTAAAGGTAGTTTCATGATGAAAATGAGTTACAGAACTGGTGGCAGTGAATCTAAACCATAAAATCGGCACGTGAATTAACAGGAAAATTAGGCAAAGCATGCCGCGTCCTTGGAAATTTCGTTACATGAGGACAACCGTCGGAGAAAGTCTGCTATGGTTGGTTGAACTTATGTCAGTGAAATTTATTATGCTCTGAAAGAATATTGTTAATGGGAATAAAAGAGATTGGAGTAGGCAAAGTATATTATTGTGCATC
>JABFPT010000445.1:23618-39845 GCA_022817245.1 Nixonia krombeini | reverse complement strand
TAGTAAAAAAATAATAGTTCACAAAAATTGTTTATTGTATAGTGCATCATATTAAAATTTCAAAAAATGTAATAATATTTGTAAAAATAGTGGTTTCATAACTACTGAAACGAATTGAACACGCCTCATAAAGCGTAATGTTTACCATCTATGGAATTCAAATTTTCATTGTTTAATATCGTCGTTTATATCACAAACGTTACAAATTGAGCAACCTTTTTTCTCTGCATAGTACAAAGTATAGAGTTATACCATAAGAAATATGGAATCATTAACCTCTTGAAAGCAGGTTTAAATAGCGATGTGCGAATGATAAAATACCCAGACAATACATTGTCTAATGCGAATTCTTGACTCTTGAAAGGTAAGAACGAAAGAAAGCGCTTTTTACAAATGTGGCTGTTGCTACTGCAAAAGATGTTATCTTCGATAAATGCGCTTTAAGGTAATTTATGAGCGATACATGTTCCTGAAGCAACTGCGAACCTAAAGAGAAAAATAACCTAACCGTACATTAAGTAAATTGATTATAATTAATAAACAGGATATTCTCAATAATAAACGTAATCGCTAAATTTGGTCAATATTTCACAATACATTTTTAGCCAAATATACTCATCGCGCTTAGACAAATATGATCAACGCGTGAATGCATTCTCCAACTCTACGTATTCCACATTACAAGAGCAAAAGTAGTTCATGTATTACATAACTAAATTATTACACGAGAATCTCTTTTATGTCTCGCAAAAAAAAACCTATCCGTTTCATTGCGGCTCTTTAGGACCGGCAGTTGAAAGCACCGTTAAAGTCAAAGGCTGTTCGGAGAGGAAAGAGGATGGACGTGGAAGAAAACGGACGATTACAATTGGAAACATTTGGTACTTCGATACGTAAGAATAAAATAAATGCAAAATCCAGAACGTCCAGATATTCCGAACTGATAGTTCCGTCGCAATGACTCTAGCCAATAAAATGCGGCGAAAAAGTGTCAAATGTGGTACCGAGGAAGGTCAAATTTACAATGCGAACATGGCTGCGAAAAGTAGAAGCGAGTGTAACGCAAAGGAGAAGAAAGTGAAGGAAGAAATCGAGCGTAAGAGGAAATATACGCAGGAGTGGAATGGTAGAGGAAGGGAAAGGAATGGGAAAGGCTGGAAAAGTGAAGGAAAAGGTGGAGGAAGGAGGAAAGGGGGGAAATGAAAAGGAGGAAGAGGAGAAGGAAGAAAAGGAAAAGGGAGAAGATGAAGAGGCGAAAGAAGAGGAAGAATCCTCGAGCAGTGTAACTGAGACACCAATGGCGGCCACGTCCTCCCCACTTCAATCTCGGCCTCCTCGTAGAAAGCTTACCAGACGGCGAAGTCTTGGACACTACTCCTGGTGTTCTCCACATCCATAGTGCCAGTCTGAGACCGGGCCAGGCGCGGTCTGTCCAGAGCGTTGATGCGCGACTTTTGCTTCTCCTCACCTCGCTACCTCCCTACGCACAACCGTACGCGCGATTTGTCCACGCTACTTTTCCAGTGTTCCGAGCTACGTCCGTCGTCATAATTCCTCGAAAGTCTCGCGAAAGTGCCGCTCGCTGGCGAAACCGGAAGGTGCAGTGTTGTCATTGAAATTGGTACGCGAGGGTTCACCGCTGTCGAGAGGAGGGTCTGACACCCGGCGAAATTTCATGTGGAAGTAACGAGAGGAACCTCAGGTGGTGAGACGACGGTCAGTTGAAATAGAAATCTTACTCTCTCATTCTTCTCCCGTGCATCCGCAGCGGCGAAAACGGCCTCGTGCCTTTGACCGTTCGGAGGCTGCGCGACGACCGAACGACGCAAATGTCCGGGTAGCCGTTTAACAGAGACGGAAAAGTCGCGCTCGGCGACACGGCCGCGAACGCCGTTCAACGGCGGCTATGTCCGTTTTCTCGCGCTAGTTCCTGCGCGAGAACCTCACTTTGCCTCGCGCTGTGGCAAGTGAAATTGCTTCGAGAATATTTACGCGCTGCTGTGCGCCGCTGTCTCGAACACGAGGCTGACGACACTCGCGATGTCCTCGTTGGCAACATTCGAAATGACAAGCGGAGAAAGAAGCGCGTTTGCGAAATGAATTAAATTAACTCATTACGCTAATGGTAATAACCAGTGGTGTGAAGTAATTGCTATTCATCGCGTCGGTCTGGAAATAGAAATTTTTGCTCGGGAGGAAAGTTTCCTCGATTTTTTAACCGCGCTTTTTACTACAAATTACAATATTTTTCAAATGTCGTGCTTATTTACGAAAACAAGTAAAACGTCGCCTGATACATCTCATGTAAACATCCTAAAAAACTTATTACCGCTTCTTTCGTTCCAAGACGGATTTTGATATTTGAAAGTTATTCGTTTGCAAGAAAAAAAAAAGGCAGAAAAAAGGCACTCGGAAAAAATAAGCGATAAAAGATTTAACGACAAATTTAGATATACGACGCTCTGTCAGATTTCGTTGTCGCTCGGATGTTTAGAAGTGTGAACAAATCGGTGTGTCGAAAGACGGTGCAAAAAGCGACGAAAACACAGAGTTGTTAGATCCAGTTGGAAAGTGTTATATAAAGTGAAAATATTATGCAAATTTTGTGTAAAAATATGAATCGCAAAGAATTCGCACAATGTGAAAGTGTAATAGTCACGTGATGTTATTAGATCTTAAAATACATTTTAAACATACTTCTCCCGCGAGCCGCGGCAAAATCGTTATTTCGCGAGAACCACTTTTTTCCATTTCCATCGAATATACAATTTTAATTAAGCATTGGAGAAAACGTAAATATACAGCCGCGAATGTTATTCAACAGTATTTATATAAATATATAAATACTCGGTGTAAAATGTAAGCGGTGTGACGTGATAGACACAAAAGGTGAAATGATAATGAAAATATAACGAAAAGAATTGTCAACCTTCGAAATATATGTTTGAAAATGTTATATCGTTCAGAGGTTAGGAAGAAAAATGTATTTATAAATAATTGTAATTTAATATAATAAAGATAAACGTCTCGTTTAAAACCATCCCAGATGATTATTTCTAATTAACTGACGAAGAAAAAAGAAGGTATGTTGTAAAAGACGAAACGACACGAAGAGCCGTTTTCTATCGTGAAAACAAGAGCAATGGCAAATGAAATCAAACAGCGAGATCTCATTCGAAGGAATGCCGAATTTTTTCCCCCGAGGAAAACGAAACCGACGCAACAGTCGCGTTTCCATCTGTGCATCCGCACGTCGATAACGACCGCCTGATGCTAATTACCTCGGTTATAAGTACAAAAGTAAAATTCAAACGAGCTCGGCAACAATTTACGATGCAATTAACAACTGGGATTGTGTTACATTTCCGACTAGCCGGTACGTTTCTCTTGGAAAAAATGCGCCAATCAATCGCGCAAAATGACGCTTTCTTTATTCTCGAATCCATGCATTAAACAATCCACGTGGAAAAATGCGCTGGCCGCTACATTTACCGGCGGCTACTAATACGTCTGAGCGGCCAGTTTTTACCGCGAGCCTCGCGCGTCAAGGCGGAGTTACTGTCGAGCCTCGACTCTTGCCTCTCGCCGATCGAAACGAATCTGAAAAAGTAGCGCTGCGAACATATTGACATTTCCATATTCAATGAAATATTCGTATTCACGGCGCGCTTTTTACGCACCGGCTGGAAAAACAACGTTGTTAAAATCCGTAATTTTGCGTGTTGCAACTAGTTGCTGCAACCTTCGCAACAAAATTGATAATCGCTGGTCCATTACGCGGTTAAATAAATATTTTTTTAGTACACCTTTCAGCAACAACCGTTTCTCAGTGATTAACGGCAATCTCGTTATTTGTTAATTTTGTTATCGTGGCAAATGTTTAGTTGGCAAGAAAACTTTTGGTCGCCAGATCGGTCCTCTGTAATGCAGTATTCTAAGCAGTATAATATTACGACAGGATAATTGATATTCTCGTTTTATCGACGTTTTTCTTGCACAGAATTTTCATATAAAAGATATTGCACACCTGTTGCGAAATTACGCTGGTTTCGTCGGACAAGCGACTTTCTCTCGAACGTGCGTTCGCCGTCGATCCGAATCGGACCACTCACCGGTATCCGATTCAACCCTAATTAAAAAATAAACATACAAAATTTACTCGCTGTTCAACTTTTCTCGTCAACGCGCCAACGAGCCGTGCGCTCGACCAGCAACAAGTTATTCCAATGACAAAATACTCGGTAATGAGAAACTCACTTGCACAAAAAGTGGGCTTAAACGGCAATTATTATCAACATTATTATTCGCAGTCGGTAGAAAATAAAATATGTGAACATCAGTCGTTACCATTTTCAGTGAAAAAATAACAATGCACATTTGCGCGAAGAAAATATTATTTAATCAAACTGCAATTCAATGGGGAATATATTTTTAACAAATCGTAATAACGTTGAGAGTAATTAAACAATTGCAAAATGCAAATTTTTATCTTCGCGTTGTACGGATTATTTAATTTACGCGATATATAATTATAATTTATTACTTGTTACGGGGCTTTTCCATAAATTATCCTCTCCTTAGATTCGTTTACAAGAGATAACGGTTGATCAGGTAATAACCATAGATAAAATCGATTTTCCCAGTGCGTAAAATAAGCTAATCGCGATTGATCGTTGATTGTTGAAAAAGCAAGGCCGTCTCTGGTGAGAATTCGCGAGACCGTGTGAATTTAATTACCCACCCGTTATTATCGGACAAGTTTACTTTCAGTATAAAGTAATAACCCGAGCTGCATTTTGCAACGGTGATACGCGAGGCCGTTTCGTTCCACCGGGCTCCCTGTCATTGATTCGAACCACTTGGGCATGTAACGCTCGTGAAACTCACGTGACCATTGAAAGTTCACGTTTTCCCGTAATGCTCGCGCATTACGGTAATTCGCGGGCGCCGATTTGATAAAAGTACACGGCGAATATGCAACGAGCCAATTCCACTTTGAACGAGTATAAATAAGACGATTATTTCGATAACACCGGATGAAAATCGTTGCGGTTAACATTAAAATATTTCTCTGTAAATCGCGCGTATGTACATCCTGAAATAAATAAACTCGTTCTCGATTACTTCCGCTTAAATAACGTCGAAAAGTATTTCCATCGACATTTTTAACCATTACCACGATCTTCCTAATTACTTCCGTTTAAAGCGGAACTGATACTCCACTTTACAGAATTGACTTGTCAAATATCACAGTTTGCACGAATTTGCGTACATTCGTCGTTCCGTAATTTCACTAATTACGTGTTATTATTAAACATCGACGAAGGAACGAAAATTAATATCGAGCCGAACAATCTTTCCACCTTCGCTTCCCCGACGCGGTAGCAAACTTGAAATGCGATAAATAATATCGGCGCCATTTTTCCAACCACTTTCCAACTAATCTACGCGAATATCGCGATAATTCGCTCGCCGCGAAACACGCGCATTTTCTCGTCGGTTTCTCGTTATGCGCCAAGAGTCGGTGGACCAGACTCTCTACGCTAATTTACGCAAGAACAGTAGAAGTAATTTGCGCCGTACGAGGAAGCGGTGCATTTTGCACGAACGCCTAATAAAGTATCTCCCACACAATCTCCTCTGTCACGCAACAACGGTAGCGCTGCGGTAAACGTGTGCATACACGTGTCTTCGTCGACGATTGTCGATACCACAAACGGTTATATTTGCCTGCTGCTGAAACAGTACCGGTGGGAGGGGGGAGGGGGTGCAGGGAGCTAAATGAAATCGAATGTAACAACAATGTAACAATGTAATAACGCTCGTAAGGAATTTGTGCTGTAAACATAATCTTTGCATTACACTGTAAAAAAAAGACCGTGATAAATAAACTACAGATTTTTCTTTGCTTTACCTTAGAACTATTTTCCACTGTGCAATTAACCGGCGTACAACTGAAATGCAATTTTTTATTATTTTGTCTACGACATTACTGAAATAATTCTATTCGACTAAATTTAATTTTTAGGCATTTTTTTTTGTTCATTGAAATGTCTTTTGCTAACAATTTCAAATAAATCTTCTCATTTTCACTTACCGCACCGACGATTGGTTAATCGTTAACGTTCGGCGATAGTTCACACGTATTAAATCTGTTGCACAATTCATACGCGTGATTCAGTTAAGTGATGAAAGAAAAAAAGTTAATTAATACCGCAATTCAAGTGTCGTTAAATAAACCGAGCGTTTCAACACTGCGCAATGTACGGTGGTTGGTGTTATCGAGAGTGATTTGCAAAAATCCGCTACTGATAATAAAGAAAGTGTTTTATTTGACATTCGATGATAATAAAGTTTGAGGATTTATCGCAGCCTCGTTATCCCAGATAGCTTTGTTTCCTCGTGAATGTGAAAGGTATTCGATCCCCGTGAACAACATTTGACCGCGACTTTGCGTTAACCAGAGCGCAAGTGCTGAAATGTTCTGAGCTTGCGCGGCATCGTATGTGGCCGTGCATCGGCGAACGAACCGTTTGCAGCGAGATGAGTCTAAACGCTCGAGTTCGCGGCGAGATGCGAGAAAAGCAAATCGCGCTTCGGTCGCTAAATCGATCGTAAGGATTTTAACGGCGGGGGGGCAGTATTGCGATTAATTCCTGGTTGAACAAAAATCCTGGTTAAAGGAATCTAAGCGCCTTCGTTACCTTGAATTTTCAAAACTAAATGTCACGGCGACGTGAAAGCAAAAATAAGGAAATACGCTGGCATTTCCTCTATCGCCAAAGCGTGTAATTTATCCTGGCGAGTAATTAACCCGACGAAACGACACTTTATACCTAACGACGCAGATTTTACAAAACGGACGAAAAACCTGCAGTCAATTACAAACGACAAATTAACAGTTTAAATTTTTTCCTTCGTAAATAATATTAACGAATTTTTTGTTGAATGAATAAAAAGAATAAGAATTCGAGTAAAAAATATTTATACGTTTCGCACGTCGTATTCCATAATTCGACATTGTTCGTCAGACCGCATTTTTCTCTCGAAATGCACACATCGCCCAATGAAATTTCTCTGCGACCATTAAAACGTGGTACTTAAACGTGCTTAATACCTCTTAAAAATGTTCATTCGAGGCAGTGGGAATCCCCCCGGCGAGAGAGTGTCCCCTTCCGCGAAGTTTTCTCAATTCACACGTTTTCTTCCCAAGGAAAGAAAAAAGAATTTTCATTTCTCAGGAGTCTCCGATCGGGTAACTGGCACCGTGCGAATGTAATAAAGGCAATTAAAGCGATCGTTTCACGCAGGATGAAACAGTCGCGTCTTCGTCAAATACTTTACGAAGCGTTGAAACAGTAGTAAACGTTTATGGTTAAAACACGGACGCGCGTTTGCCTTTGTGTGCGCGAGGATTGGTGCAAGAAAGAGAGTATAGCGTGTCGCGCGTTAATTTCTACGCGCGATACCTTGACCCGAAAAATCATGTGCCATTAAGGAGCGTGTTCTCAAAACGGAGAATTTCATCAGGAGTACGGTTTATAGCGTCATGAAAAGCAAGAGTAATAGGCGAAAGAATAGAAGGAAACCGAGTCGAGCGCGGCGGAGGAGCAACGCGAATCTCGGGCGTTGCGGCATTTAGTTGTGTTCGTGATTAATACACATCTGTGTGTATCGAACTGTTATGAATGCAACGGCCAGACGTGGGATCCATAAGGAAAAATCTGGTTAATGCTGAAAGCGTAACGTTACGCAAGCCATGTGTTTATTCTTAAAGGTTATAAAATATGCAGTCAATCATGTGAACTAATATTTAGTTTGCAATTAGGAAGAAAATAAATTATATGTGTACAAATGTTGTACGTGATGGGTCGAAATGTGTATGGACTTGGGAACGATTTTTCTACGGTTGAAAAATTAATAACTACGTACGTGGTGTAACTGTACCACAGACGTGCTTTTTATTTAAATTCAGAATGATGAAATTAACTGTAAACATGATTAGGTCAACGTTTGTACAGCTGTGTATAACGTTTATTTAGGGCACATGTATATTGTTACGGCTACCACAAGAATGCCTATGAATGCATTAAGTGTGTAAACAAGTTTAATAGGTATATTGTAAAAATTGTGTCATTCGTGATTCGACTGAATTATATAATTGCCACTGTATACAAAAGATCATACAAAGATGGAGAATTTTCGAACGTTTAAGTTCATTGGGACAAGGTAACAAAAAACCCTTTCCGGTTCATAACGCGTTAATAAATATGAATATTATTTGCATTGTTGCGCTGCCGAGGCTTACGTATCATCTGTCATATTTTTTTTTTATGTTTTCTGTAATATTTTTTATGATAATTATGAAGCATTGTATAGATTTTCGAAACTTTTTTTTGGAAAAAAACAGCTTTTGAAATAGCGATGTAAACAGAGTGACCGAATTTTTCATCGAGTGCATACAAATGCATGTTTGCATACAAATGCAGTTTCACAGAGCATTGCTGAAATAGCTTCGTTTTCCCGGTTCTTAACTGAATTTCCCACATTCCTGATCCATTTCAAGACTCGGTAACGTACAGTTGGTTTTCTGTCAGGCCATCGGGGCAGGTTCAGATACGACCCTGTTTGGACACTTCAATTTTAAATCTGTCTACAAAATTAACGAAGATACTTTGAAACCAGAACAAACGACACAAACATTCCTATACTGTTAAGGTATAGACAGAAAAACCGGAAGCGCAAAGTATATCGTTTTAATTAGAACCTGATAAGGAAAATGAGACAAGCTTACCAGAACCTTAATGAACATCTATTTTCATTGATACCGGAATATCGAGAATTCAAAGGCTATGCTATACTTCGCTCCCAATACGTATTGTCTTACTTTCCTTTCATGAATACTCGTATTGGTAAATCGTCGTTGTGTTACGTAACGAATTTCAAAAATTAATAGAGTCATTATCCGTAAGCGAAGTCCGTCAAAAATAATTGTTCTCCGTCCAATGCGCAATTTACACAACAAATGCAAAATGCTGGAAAGGCAGTCCGATTATATGTATCATACATTGTCCAATTATATATTGTCTCCTCAGACAATTGGACACTTTCTACGTATAAAGTAGGGATCTCCACTTAACGATCACGTTGGCAGTCGATCAAACGCGGCTTGAAAAATAACAGGACAGCGAATAGTTGCAGTCACTGCAGAGAATAAATGTCTTTATCGTGCACTATTTTTCGGAAATCAATTTCATCACACTATTAAAATTTTGAAACCGCGTTAATATTTCAATTTTCGTTAATTAATATCCATTATAAAATTGTTTTAACGTATGTGTCATTCGACAGTCTTCTTTTTTTACAAATACATAAATCTGAAGATGCAACAAATGTTGAACATGTTCAATTAAATTTGAATTATGGATTTGTAAAAAAATGATTTTTTTATGGAACAAAAAAAGACCGGTGAATAAATATTAATTATTCTTCTACTAATGCAAATTACTGCAATTTAATACAATCTGTTGCATAAAACAAAAGTTGCAGTGCAAATTTTGATAGCCGCCGTCAATTTTCCCGAAGATTCGAGCAACATAAACGAGTATCAGGAAATGAAAGCTGAGACTCGGTCGATTGCGATTCGAGTAAATCTGCTTTTGAAGGCTACGTGGAATACCGCAATTGAAATATTTACCGCGTTGTTTTCCGGTCAAAATATGGGGAAAAGGTGATTAGAGATATTATCGAATAGAAAAAGACATAAATTGTTAAAATGCGTAAAAAGGTTTGTGCAACGAGTCGCATTTCTTAACGGTGTAAACAATAGTGAATACGAAGGTTGCATCAATTACAATTTATGTAACGCGATGATACATTGTAGGAAATACAGTAATGGAAGAAAGGTGTGCTTCTCAACGCGTGTCAATGTAAACACGGTTGCCGACATACGCCTATTCCCCGACACGTTTTGGGTCTTAACACGCGAGTGACAGTGTCACGCCGAGCATCGCTTCCGTCGCTTCCGGCGACCTTTAGCGCGGTGACCGTTAGCCGCGCGCTTTCGTAACACCACGCAATATACCGTAAGCTAAATAACACACGGTGTAATTTACGACGTCCGATCTGGCGATCACGATTTGCGCGAACAATCGATAAATTGATCACTTAACCGATCACTCGCGCGATCAAAACAATGGAAGCTTCTTATTTGACGCGCGTCCGCATTGCGAATGCAAATATTATTCGGAAAGGTGATGAGGAAAATGGCGATTGTTTATTGCACCGATCTGAGTTTAAACAGTTCGATGGCAGTCGATAATGACGGGCAGCGGATGGACAATAAACGTTAAAGTGTAGAGGTATAAAGGAAATTGCCGGGATTTAAGTAAGACAATGAAACTAAAAGGCTGCTTCACTTCTTTACTTTTACGCGTGCAATTCATCAGCGAACCAGAGCGCAATGAAATACCGAGATGTCTAATGAAAGCTTCGGAGAGACACGGTTGTTGAACGCGTTCAGCGCTGGTAAACAACTTAGCCTTCGCGGACTTTTTTTTGAACGTTATTAGAAAATTCTTACAGCATTTTCGTCACTTAATTCCTGTTTGGAACAGACTTTGATATGATTATACATTGTATTTTTGAACAATTGCATACTTTAATTGTTTATTGGATCACCGAGTATTGTTTTATGTAATGTCGTGTCACGTAACAAGAAATCGCAAAGCACAATGTTTTAGATTGTATATGTAAATTAATTATTTATTTTTAACAATTGTAGTATTATGAAATATCGTTATCTGAGCAAATTTCTTTCCGGAACGGATACTCCACGTTAGTAAAAAATATCTAAGTTTTTACTTAATAATATATTTTTTTGTAATCAATAATGGTTTTACCTGTGTAGTTTACCAAAGACAAAAATGAGGTTACATCGACGACGTTTTTCACCAAATCACTTTCAATTTTCATACATATTTCACAAGCTTGAGCGTACGAAAAATTTAAAAGTGAAAACTTTTCTTCAACCTTGAAAAACTTGTACAAGAAATTCCGAGCGAAACACTTTTCTTCCGATTCATAAATAATTCTACACGACGTGAAGAAAAGCGTGTATCCGTACGCGGGTATGTACTTTCTGTAAAACGATGCGAGGCAACAAATTCCAAGAAACATTTAATTAATATAAATATTTCGGAAGAGCGAAGTGTCGTATAAGGAAAATTGACAAAATTTCTTAAGACCGAATATTTCATATGTACACAGAAGTTGAGTTTCTTTTCTATTTAAAGCACACAAAGGTAATTAACTTTTTATTTATAGTCGGTTTATTGCAACATGCCATTCCTGTAAAAAAAGGAATATATTATTGCATGTTGGCATATGTTTCAGTGATAAAATACCAAGTTGAGCGAGTTGCACTGAATACCAATTTTCACCAATCTTAGTCGAAACGTGTGTTGCAAGGTTATATTTTCACCGATTTCCATCACTCTTAAATGATCACTACCTGGCATTACGCCTCGACGTGTACCAATGAACGACTTCAAAGTTCACAGAACCATTATCTACATAAATCTACAGTGCATTAATTCTCACTTGTAAAAAGTGAATGACGTAAAAATTATAGAAAAGAATGACATTTATGGATGCATTTTACTCACGAATATTCATGATATCTATTTAAGCAATTTCTCGTCTTTCCTGTAACTTACGTCAACAATTTTCTCATTTTGTTTACTATCGCATTAAATTGTACACAAATTTGCATACAAATGTCGTATTATGTAAATGAGAAAGAACAAGAAACACATTTAGGTCTTTTGTATTGACAAGCAGCGCCATTGGCGACTATCACAGGTACTACTTCCCCTGAAAAAACACTTGCATACTTTTTGAATTGTACGTACGCAGAGAAAATTAAATACTACAACATTCTTATAATATTCAAATAAGTATATTTGATTGGTAAAATAAAACGTATAAACTAACTATAATATTGCAAGCGACGGTTTGCAATTCAGAATTAGAAATAAGAGAGCTGAAACGCGTTCTCAAACGAACTGCTCTAGATTCACGTAAAATCTCTCACGTAGTTACACAACTACGTCACGTCTGGGTCACATTACGCTCGATTCGACGTAAATTCGCATCGATTAAACAAATCCACGTCGTGGTAATCAGTTACGGATACGGCTGCCGAATATGTAGTCGATTTTCAAATTATCCCCTCCCTTCCTCTTTCCCGCGCCATTTGCATAACGGACCGCTGGCAACGTTGCAAAACGAAGGGAAGATCATAGGACAATGGAAGTATCGCGGAATGACGAGCGTCGATAACGATTAAGATGCACCTTGACGAGGTGCGTCCACATCCCTGGACCTAACGGAATGGTCGCGCCCGGTGTTACGTGAACGCGGTTTTATATAACACCCACATTATCCTTGCATTATACGGTCTATAGTGGTGACAGCACAGAGAAAGTTTCTATCCGCTCGCATATGTTCACACTACTTTGCCCCGCGAGTTCGTCGCGTCGGTACACGACTGCCTCGTTGTAGTGGCAGTACGTGCCTGGATGTTTAGCCCGCCATGCTCTAATAACAGCAACGCACAAATCTCTTCCACGTGTATATACACGTACGGTATATCTCAGGCAGATCTTCGTGCATTCGAATTAGCGTCGAATAATGAGACGGATAATGCAATTCACCCACGCTGCCATTTTCAACCGCTTTTAGGCCATTCACTTTCATTCCGCGGACGCGCGAGGTTAGATAACCTCGAAATTGGCGACGAGCCGTCGGCAATGTCAGCCCTGCCACGACACGTCGTATTGAAATATTCACGAGGGCAGAGACGGATATTTTTATGACGGTAAAATCAGCAATGCGCTTTTTTCACGCGACGTGAATAAAACCTTGGGAGCGAGGCAAGTGAATTCCCGTACTTGCGCCGACTTTCGAATCCGCCGTTGAAATTATTCGAACGCGGACGGTCACGGTTGATATGTTTTGGCGCCGGGCGTCTCATCCAGTACACGCCTCACGTTCCCCTGGCCTTTTCGCGAAAACCAGAGCGAAAAGCGGAGCCGACTTGTGTTCATGCTCGACTTATCTTCGTGTTCCGTCATGATCTTAGTCTTTCCGTTCGTCCTTTTATTACCATTCGATGGTAAATTCAGTTGATTAATCATTGAAGCAAATTCAGTGGAAGTTGTACCGAACTGGATGAATATTGTATGATGCTGAAGAGCGAATATTGCAACGAAACTTTATTTATAACAGCCATTAGCGTCTACATTATTCGCTTAAACCCTTTGTGGTCTTATGCCCGCTTTCGGTCATCAAACTATTTTTACCATTTCGGTCGTATGTCTACTGTCAGATATCGTAATAATGTAACATTGCGAATGTGTCTTCTTCCAGGCAAGTTTCGAAAATTTAACTATTCCTTATGTTAATTATGTGAAAGATTGTATAATTTGTAAAAGCATTCTCCGTAGTTCTGAAGAAGACATAAATGTATGACAAGCAAAATAAATGTTTTTTTGTTTTACATTATGGACTTTTTAATCTGTTTCCAATACACCAAATAATTATATTTATTTTAATGGTGCGTTATTTTCAAAAATTGGTAATATATAAGGCTTTATACTTCTTTATTGAAGAGTGAAGAGGCTTCTTTTTTTATCTCAAGTATAAAATACTGGTAAACATTTTTTTTCTTGATTTTTTGTCATTTGGAAATGCTACAAACAAAGATTTCCTGGTATTTTCTAAAAAGAATGATAAAGGGAAGATGGCAAAATAATTGTTGTTGTAAAACATATTCTGCAAAAACAAGACTTCCCGATGAAAACCGCATAAACATATGGCGTGTAATGGACAATTATAAAACTACAATTTTCACTGTTAAATTAAAAAAAAGTGATCACCTGTATATAAAAACATATTAACTGATACATAAAAAAAACCATAAAATTAAACGAAGTGTCAATAATTTTTTGTCGGAGGGTAAAACTACCGGAAAGCGAAAAGGTCATACAATAGAAATATGAAAGGGTAAGAAAGTTTCGAAAATACAAAAATGTATGAAATAATGGAAAAGCAACTCCGTGAATTCCCATCAGTTCGTTTCCAGTATTGCAGACTTTCAAAGTGATAAAATGAGAAAGGAAATTGAATTAACCGATATTTTGTATTACTTGGCATTTTTACATTTCGCCATTTATAATTTGACATGAAACTTTTGACAACATATGTTACCATGGATGTTAATCTGTCACAGATAACTATGCTCTGTGAGAAAATGAAAGTTGCTTAAATGGATATTATAAAAGAAATATTATAAAGTCAAATGAAAACCCGTGGGACGTTATTCATACGGCGAATCATGTCCGCGTCAAATGTCAAGTGTCGTAATGAAAAGCGCACTTGTTACAAAATTTCGTTGTGTAATTAAAGAATAGCGTGCTCCTTTCGCACCTTTCCCATGAAACGTTATATTTGCTCGCAGCGTGTACAGTATGTATATATGTGACCTTGCAACCTTACGATAATGCAAATTGTCAGTAGAAGTTAATACAAGTTCCCATTACGTGTGTTCCAGAAGTGCCAACATGAGGGAGAGGCGATGGCTTCTGCTCACAGTGTACGGTGAGTTTGTTATCCTCTGTCTATATCTACCTTTCAAATCCCGACCAACTACACAACTTTACGTTCGACTTTCCTGACGCGCGATCTACCGATGAAACTGGATCTTTGCGCGGAGTAAATCACGACACGCGAACTGACGCTTCGAGAAAACGTTATATCCGGATACAATAAAGAGCCATTTGCGCCACGTAAAGACGTAACATCGCGCTGTCACGCTCTTTAAATTCACATTTTTTAATCATTTCAGCCTAACAAACCTACAGTTATACCTTTGTCGACTTGTAGCAGTTGTCGGAAAGTATAAAAATCTTACAAAAACATATCCAAGAATGTGTTTCCTGCGTATATCGCGGATTTTAATACGAAACATTTCCGTTGCGCAACATCGTTTTGAAACAAGAAGTAATTGGACGATATTCCTCCAACGCGACCTTGCCAACTGACCTTGAACGATCGAGAAACGTAAGAACGTATGAAAGTGACTTTTTCTGCTTCCTCCGTTGAAAACGAAACTAACGCTCGAAACGAATGGGAAACTAGCGTTGGATTAATCGAAAGCTGTGGAGCGAGACGTTGACAAAGTTTTGAATTTAACTATGCCATACACTACAACAGTGCCACCTGTCGGACAAACCTTGCGCGAAGTCGCAGTCGCCACTCGCCAATTTTTATAGAGCGCGGTTATCTCTCGAACGTCATTTTTTGCCTCCGTTGCAATAACAAAGTTAAACATTAGAGCCGTGTCGTGTCGTTCAACGAGTTCTCGGTATATTTGGACTTTCCATATTGGGAATGGAATGCAGAACGCAGAGCGGGCGACCTTCCGCCGAGGCTCCGCAGCGCGATCGAACGGTCAACAATCCGTCCGGCCGGAACGCCTGAAAGGGTAGGAACCGGGTATACAAGAATGTTTGGAAAACCGTACGCGCAGGCTCCTTTGTCACCGCCGTCATTTCTCCCGATCCCGCGTTTCGGCGACGTGGCTCGAATAGCCGCATGTACGCGTTATCGCTTATGAAGATCGCGAAGAAATGCACGTCGAGGGAAGCGCAATGAATACAAAAAGGCTGCTATCGCGCATACGCGGTTTTTACGAGGCTTTGAGGGTGTAACGACACTGGCCACTGACCTTGACTCGCGTCAAAGGCCCGATAATGTGAGAACAATGGGGAGGCAAGAATACGCGCGAGAAAAGATGGGGAAATCGCGCGATCGGCAAGAAATTTGATAGATATGCCGTATTGAGCTGTTCGTGCTGGAACGGCAAGATACTTGAGGCGATAACGAGAATAATGGGAAATACGGGATGGATATATTGCTGCATCGACGACGATATCGTGATGGGAGAAACAGTGTTCTGGGTTGTAAAGAAATATCGATTCGTTAGACCATTTATACACTTTCCACTTCTACTTGGTTCAAATTAGTAAATGACGTACGATATTCGATTCAGTTGTCAATTCGTTTTCTCTTGCACAATATACATTTATCAAAATGAGATAAAACGGAAAAAGAAAGTTCAGCGAAGTGTTATCGCATTATCGTTTTGCAGTTACAGCGATGTTA
>JABFPT010000443.1:16100-35281 GCA_022817245.1 Nixonia krombeini | reverse complement strand
GCGAATAGGATTATTCGTCGAAAGTTGCAAAATCTCGAAAAGCGTCTCATACGCGAGCGCATCCAACGCGCATTAACCTCTTTCAACTGGCGGAGTGTGCGCCGGGTACGATAACGCAATAAGGTAAAAACCTTTGGTTGCATTAGCGTACCGCTCCGGGTAAAAAGTGACGCAAAGATGCGCACAGCTTTGCGTGCATTCCTTGCACAGCCACTTCGTAACGATGCGTACCGAGATAACTAATTAGATTGAATGGCGGCTGTTCATCGCAGGCTGCGATTCACTCGCACGCAGCTGCTGCTCCTCCTGCATGATTCGATTGTCGCAAAAGCGGCTTTTAATAACGACGCGAGCGAGAGAGATACTTTAATCGCGGATTATCCCCGCTCTCGGTGTCTCTCAATGACGCCACGCGGGGAACT
Source organism: Nixonia krombeini (assembly GCA_022817245.1). Lineage (NCBI taxonomy): Eukaryota > Metazoa > Arthropoda > Insecta > Hymenoptera > Scelionidae > Nixonia > Nixonia krombeini. The sequence continues at coordinate 34,859 of JABFPT010000443.1, read as the reverse complement.
GCCTCGCGTATCCTTCATTAGCGAAACGCGGCCAATTTGTTTTTACATCCGCGGATGTTGGACGGTTAATTGAACGGGGAAAATGCATGAAATGCGCCGTGACTGAACGGGGAAGAAGTACGGCTTGGGATTACGGAGCTTCGGTTTCGAATGAATTGCCCCGTAAACTGAAATCGCTGAATCGAACTGTATACCTTCCGATGGAAAAGATCCGGTGGATTTCCTCAAATTTCACTTCTCCAAAGTCTACACAACCAAATGGTCCCGGTACGCCTTTCGGCTCGGCGGATGACGTCACTGTGGGGGAAAGTGACGCCTCCGCTGGTGGCGCTGGGGCGAGGAGGGTGTACCTGCGCCACGTTGCACTTTCAGGCAAACATTCCCAAAGGGCAACGTTACCCATAACATTCCCAAGGAACATCTGCGAAATTTATTCTACGTGTACCCAGACACTTTCGTCCGCTTAGCCAATCAGCGAGAAGATACGTACGAGGTGCGCCGCTACCTGTTTCACCGAAGTGTGACTCAGATAAATCTTATTGAGAAATAGATTCTTTCACGTTTGTTTGTAAAGAGAAAAGGAAGTGATGTTGGTTTGTCACAACACAGTTGACTCGCCTCCTGACCGTTTCCGGGCAGATCCCAATAATGGGAAATCACAGGGAAGATTAGGGCAGGATTTATGGCGACCGATTGTTTTACAGGGTCTTTAGCACAAACCCAATTAGTCAACCAAGGTGCCTCCTCTGTACAGGCCATTGATGTTTGGAAGAACGGACCCGGAGAGCCCTCGAACTTCTCGATCTTGGAGCAACTTCATCTTCTAATTATCTTTGTTCGGTAGCATCCTTTGCCGACAAAAGGACACTTACTGACGAAATTATTTACAAAACTCATTTGTCCATCTTAATTAACGGTTTGTTATACACAGAGAGATATTGAATGCTTTGAGGGAAACAAGACCTTTGCAGTTCAACGGGATGGCACAGGCAATGGGAAGCCACACATTTTTTCTCGTAGGCCAGGGTAATCGCAATTGTAATTACAACAATTGCGTAAAGAGTCCGATGCTTGACAAAAAAACATTAATGTGGTAGACACTTCCTCGGATTGGATTTGTTCAAACTCGCGTGTGATTCGTTGCATTAGCGAGCCGAGCTTCTTTCACCAAAACACGTATTCTTCGAGTACTTAATGGCTGATGAATCACAATAACGTGTTTGATTTGGCGATCGCGTTGACTGGCCAGTCACGCTGCACATGTTCAAGCCGATGGAACGGGACATCGGGCCATGGCTGAGTCGGGTCTTGTGCATACGTTTACGGACGTGCGTGTGGCATAGCGCGGGGGTGGGGCGGCATAAGTGGCAGACGTGCCGGGGTTATTGACCAAATTATATTGGCCAAATATTGGCCGACTCCTCGGCACTCGCTGCAGGCGTCTCTCCTTCGAGCAGCCGTGCATTACAAGAGCACGCTCTTGTCATCGGCCACGTGGTGAATTTTCTGATTCGATTGCGGTAGACACGCAGCGACGGAACACGCCGACGTGACACTCCACCGGCACCCGTTTCCGGGATGACTGAGAGATAGGCGTCAGATAATGACACAAAGGATCGAACTACCGCATTGGACCTGACGCGTCGCCAGGAACATCTTTTCACTTTCCTCCCTCGCCTTTCGGTTCTTACATGGCGCTATTCGGCTTCGCTTCCGCTTTTAGGTATTGCGATGCTGCGTGGATTTCTTTTTCTTTCCGTTTGTATTAATTTGCTTTATTACTTGCCCGGAGAGGACATTTGTCGCAATTCTTGTAGTTGCGTAAGTGTAATTTGAATGGCTTCAGACACCGCAGCTGTGCGGAAGCAAGTTAACGTGGTCGATAAAATGTTTGGACAAATCACGTAATAAAGCGTGCTTTGTTTAAAAGAAAATAACCACGACCAACTTCAAAGATACGTAAATGTTATTATTTATACGTAACGTTATTATTTTAGGTAACTGTTTGGGATGTATGTACAATTAGAAAACTTGTACATGTCTATTTCTTTCGAAAATTATTGAAAATTTTTCACGAGAAGTTTACATAGAAATTTGATTATCTCTATCTAAAAAGTTGATTAAGGGAAGGATCTGTACAGTGCGAATTGCGGCATTAGTTTTTCGAAAGTCATTTTCGTCACATAATGTTTCCATGCAAAACATTTATCACGCGATCTAATTAACACCAGATTTTTTATAACAACAGTTCTTCCGTCAGATCAATGACTCGGCAGGGGCCACGAAATGATCACATATCTTTCCATATCTCTTATATTATATTTTACAACAGATACACAGTTCTCTTCGTTTTGTAATTCTTCGAGTTTGCGTACTCACGAGTAGACAGTTGAGACTGACGTATCACATTTAATTGAATTTAATTCCCAGCAGTCGTATTACACGGAGTCGTGCACTATTAGTCCCATAATTTCGCGTGCGAACATGTACGCACGTACACGCGCGCGCGCACACACATAGACACACTGACATACAGCTAAAGAGAGGGAGCGAGAAAGGGGAGAGGGGGAGGGAGAATGAGAGAGAACGGAGGAGAGAGAGGTAGAGTGAGAAAGAGACGCGTGCACGTCACACACACACACACACATGCACACACAACGTATGCCGATACACAAAACGCATATAGGTACATTCAACACATAGACATTCATCACCGAATACATTCAGATACATACCTAACATACACACGTACATATACGTATAACGCATACAAACGCACTCAACACACACTCACACATGCGGCCAGAGCGAATACCTCTACACATGAACACATACGAATCGCAGTCAGGTAGGTTCGAGAGAAAGAGAGAGAGATAGAGAGATAGAGAGAGAGAGAGAGTACATTCCGTCGAGACACGCGTATCCATCGTTGCGGATGTTTATGCGCGTCGGCGAGGTCCCGTGTGTCATGCCGGAGACACGGTGGGTGCACCAGGTTGGAGTGTCGCGAACGCCGTCGAGGGCGTCGTCGGGGACCGTGACTGAAGTGAATCTGCCCGCGAACACCGACACCGTCGCCGCGCACTTGAAACGCTCGCCGCAAAAAAGTCCAGCACGCGTACACACGCGTACACACACGCATACATAGCGCGCTCAGACCCGCGTAAACCCGCATGCAAATGACGCACGACCGGACTTCCAGCGTGATCCAACACCGAGGTGATACCGTGTGTAACTGGAACTGGCGGTCGGTGTTCACGGGAAACGAAACACCCGCGCCTCGGATATATTCGGATGCAGTTACACGAGTTCCTGTACATCTAACCTCGCCGACTGCTTCAAATTCCTACCCGCGATCTGCCTCGCTGATCATTGCGGCTCTCAACCGCGCTTTCCTCACAGGTGCAGTCAAACTGCGTCGTTTCGGTCGTTCAAACTACCATGCATCGATCTACCGTTTGTTCGTCGATTAAACTTCACCTCATACTTTGTACGTCATTGTTTTCATGAAAGTAGTCGCACTTGAACAAAACGATAAATTACATGCTTCCATTTCTATTTCCACAACAGTTTTCTTAAAGCAGAAAAAATACATCGTTCGATGAACGCTATATAACAATAACAATAATATAGAATTTAGACAGGTGATACACGGCTAATACGCTTGCAAGTGTCTGCCCTATAACCACAAACTTATCTTTATAATTATAAGTCAGACGGTCTTGAATATGATCAACGCAGTTGCCGAATTTACTTTGACACATATTATTGTTCAACTCGTTCGAAATTAAACAACGGACTATAGCATCGAGTAACGTAACTGGAGAATCCGTGCCAGATTAATTAGATCGAGGACTTGCGATTTAATATTTTTTACAAATCCCTGTAAATAGTAATATCCACGGAAACGTCCGCGCGATGCCCCGTTTAATGGAATGACGCAACTGTGGAGTATCGTGAATACGATAATTCTCAGACGGCGGAACGCTCGGCGGAGCGAACTGTGGAAAGATGTAACAAGAAAGTAGTTACATGGAATACGCGATGCGATGACTGGGAAACAACGTCGCTGCTGGAACAATGACGGGACGGCTTCGTCACCCTTCCGAATGTAAACACTTCGGTACGACGATGCGTCTTATCGCTGAAGGGCAAAAATGAATTTGTCTGAGGAAAAAAGTTTCGCGAAACGCTCCGCAAACAGAAAGAGGTCCCTGAAATTCTCGCTGCTGTTTTATTTTTCAGGATACTCGAATGAATTTGTAAAAAGGGAGATGGCCGTAACATTTACCGTGCGCCGAGGAAAATCTCCGTAGAGCATCTATTTTCGTCTCGCAAAATACCAAGTTGTGGGCAATTAATTTTACTCCGAGTAAAACGGCTGATTATTTCGATAAAAACCGAGGGAAATGTATCTGGAGAATATATTTTTAAGACAGTACTCTTGTTCGTCAGGTTTAAAAGCAGTGAACATGATATGCGGTGAAAACGTCGTCGGCATAAAGACCTGTTTGACGTGGATTGTACGTAAGTCACTGCATTACTTTGTGCTTGGAGTAATTTCAACTAACGGAAAGTTAGGCAACGTTATTTTAATTTTTGGTGTAATTTTAATTTCGATTCGTTTTTTCGCAGTATTTATACACATTATACATTATTTAAACATTGCTTATCATCGCACAGTGCAGTGTACAAAATAACACGTACCTTGGAATTTGAACACCAGTTTCAAATCTATAATATTCGGTTGGCGAGAAAGTGATTTCGGTTTTCAGTATGAAATAAAATGGAAAAAACCGAAATTACTTTCTTGCCAACCCAATAGATAGCGTCACACCCCCTTCGCCATTACTTATTTTCTACCGAAATTTTGAACAGTAAATACCGCATGTAAAACACGGGCGATATATAAGATATACAATTCGGTATACCGTCGGTAAATAGCATCGTTAAAACGTGCATTGTCTCAAAAACGTTTATGCACAAATTACAACCCTTATACTCCGATGAAAGAATAAACTTGAACGAAATATTGTGGTCTCTAGCTCTCGCATTTCCCATTGAAAATAGCGAAATGGCATGGTCTGATAAACGACATCGGAATGAAATTAAACCGATTCTGGCGAGTCGAGTCTGGCGACGGTTCCACCGGCGCACTGATCAAGCGTCTAAGAACGATTCTCGGGGTCGACGTTGAAAGAAGCATCCGCGATTCGGCGAACGACGAGTGGAAGATCTAACGACGTTAACGACGCGCGAGGTCCCGCCCTTAACTTCGTCCCGGAATTTCAATGCGGAAAATCTCCAGGATGACATGGAATAAACCGAAGCGCGCATAACTCAGTTGCCTTTGCCACCGGCTAGACTGCTGCTTTCTGCCGCTATAAATTCATAAACTACAACTTCGAAACTCCCGCCCACACCCTTCAGACCCGCTGCAAACTTCCCTCGGCTACCTTGTTCTCTCCCCTCGCACCCCTCCCCCTCCCCTCGCCCTCTTTCACCTCATTCTTCGCCGCCACCCCCTCCCTCCCGCCCCTCGCCACCTCACCGCTACAGCTGCCTCTGGCAACGGACCGCGCCGCGTACAGTCGCCAGGAGGCGAGAAACTGGAGTTCTGGAACCTCGATAAATTCACCAGTAGTTAGTTACGGCAAGAAACTCCGAGGTGGTTTGACCTCCTCGACTTCCCCAGACCTCGCGCCTGCCGCGTATAATATTCGCGAGTACGGCGTGTGTACCGCTAGGCACACATGCCCGACGAGATTTATTAAGTTGGAATGTCGGAAACGGATGTGGGTTAAGCGACGTTCGGTCGCTTTGCAATTTTTATGACCGGTTCGCCTCGCCCGCGAACTACGTTAAATTTCCAAACATCGGCGTCCACTACTGCCGCCGCTCTTCGGATGTTAATTAGAGCCGAGGAGTTTCCCCTTCGTTGGAGTGAAACTCCACGGGAGCGAAGTTTTCTAACGGATGGCGGACGTGAAATTGTGCTTGCGGCGACTCCACGTTTGGCCACGGTGACCAAACTGCCGGTTGTTCGCCGCTGTTATCGCCCGAGATAACTGTTTTGCCCGGCCATTAGAATTTGTTTCTGGTACTCGAAATCCGCACCGTTTCAATTCTTGTTACGTGCCGAGAAGCCGTTAGTATTGTTATTATTGTTATAGTGGAATAACGAAGATAATATTTTAATTTCGATTTCAAATTTATGTTTGCTTAAAAAAAATTTCAAAATTAGTTACTGCAATTTCAAAATATTCAGTATATTCAACACGTACGCAGTTTAAGCGTTAATGGTGTTACGGTGTATCCCGAATAAAGCAGGCTGGATAGATTACGGATAAATAATCACGCCTGCTGATTAAAGACCTATAGTTTGCAGGCTTCGCTCACTTCGTTATACGGGGAATAAATTGTTGTTACACGCCTGTACGTTACAATGTGTCATGTCCGATTTACAGTTTCTTTCGAAGAAGTCCACAACAAAATATTGTGTGGACTTATCCCCCACCCCCACCCCTCCCACTTCACACATCACGCCTACATTAACAGAACTTCGCGGTACACCTAAACTTGAGGAAATTCACTTCGCTTTCACCGACCGGCGACTGGCATTGTCCAGCCGACGGGGAATACGATTTTCCGCTTTCAAAAGGATTAGCGGCGTATTTTCTTGAAAGGGGTGGCGGGAGGGAGGCAATAAAAAGGAGGAAGTGCGACGCGGGAGTCGATTGAATATTCAAACCGGCGAGACGTTTACGGGAGAACGTGGAGCTCGCGGTCGGCGTTTCTCTTAAAATGTGAGGAAGGCGCGGCGCGTGATGCGCGTACGGATGACGGCCACGTGGCCAACGGAATTAATTCTAATCCTGAGTAATAATATGGGCACGTAGCGGCGTACAGCAGGCACGACAGCGAGAAAAGCGAACGGCGCACGCGACCGTTGTCTACAACGAGGAAGTCGCTTGTAACTGTTATTAAGCATGGGACATCATACCCTTAATGAAAGAAATTGCCAGTGCCTCGGCGGGAATCGAAATTAGGTATCGATGATAAGTATTTATTAATGTACTGATCGGGATGCCTGATAGTTATGATCGGACACTTATCGGGTAATATAGTACAGTATCCTTGTGACGGGATTACAGTAGCAGATCAGAAAAGTTATTCTTGTGTACCTAATATTACCTTATTAAAATATAATTTGGCAACATATAGCCACATAATAAGCCGGACGGAAAGTGAGGCACGTGGTGTATTAAGAATCGCGAATTTCGTACGACATTAAGTTTTACTATTGTTATGTGATTAGCATATATTAGGTTGTTCGGAAAGTAATTTCGTTTTTTCCCAACAGAGGACTTTATTGTATTTTTTTAACAGCCAACTTTCTCACTTAAACTGCGTTATGATTATATATTTTGACGGCCGATAAAGCAACGCTTGCTTGTGAAAAAGGTCGATTGTCTTTACGCAGTAGTTTTTCGTTGACGCCCTTTCAAATATGGAAAGTGAAAAGTAGCAGCATTTTCGGCATATTTTACTTTTTGACTATCGAAAAGGTTAAATTGCTGTTCGAGCGAGAAATAATTATCGGACGTGTATGGGGAAGATGTATTGACGGAACTCCAGTGCCAAAACTGGCAATTTTGATGTTGAAAATGCACCACGTTCTGGAAGGCCAAGGATCAAAACACGACAAAGGCATTAATTGGTCCAAACCTGCGAATGAAAACACACGTGAAACCGCTGAGAGATTAAATTTATCGAATTCGACCGTTCGCGATCATTTGAAACGCCTAGGATTAATTTCAAAGAAACGAAAAAAAAGACGAAATTACTTTTCAAACAACCGAATATATTATAATTATCAAGCGGTCTCTTCATTGTCTCAGTAACTATCCACGTTAACTTCTCTTTATGTGCTCTGACTGATCGACTGAGAAAAACGTCATACTCTACAAACCGTTGACGTCGCCAACATATTACTTCACGAAATGTCAGGTGACCGTTTGTTCGCTCTTTGCGTATAAATCACGAATCCTCCAGCAACGAGGAAAGATCGGTCGGTTGGAGGAAGGAGGTGTTGAAAAACGCAAGACAGTCCTATTAGTTTCATATTTCACGGAAGAGGCAGGACGCGGGCGCGTAGAACGCAGAAAGCAATTCAATTTCCAGGCGGAGAGTCCGAGCGCTCGTTACGGCTCGATTTGCTGTTTACGGCGCCGTAAGATTCGTCAGACAGGTTTCGAATGATTTCGACCTCGTCATTATTGGCGGAGCTGGAAGATAAAGAGAGGTGGATAGATGGCGAAAGAGAGGAGAAAAGAGAGAGAGAGAGAGACAGGGAGAGAGGAAGATAGCTAGAGAAAGAGAGACGGAGGGCGAAGAAAAATGGAGTCGTCGGAGGATGACGTCACTGGTGGATTTGTAAAAAAAAAAAAGTAGCGAACGAGCGAGAGGGGTGGGGGAGATAAGTGAAACGAGAGGGAGAAAGACAAAAGGTCGCGTCGATTCGGCAATCTCTCGCGAGCGTCGAGGGGGCTGGGGCACCTTCGTGATTAGCATGTCCTCGCGGTAGGCACACCCGGCGCACGTGTATATCCTCCGTCCGTGCTCTTTCAATGGGGCCATGTGTGCGCACACACAGACCGCGGCGAGTTTCGTGCCGCGGACTTATTTTGCAACGAGCCGTGCCGCTCTGAAAGGTGTAGACTGACGGTTTCATGACCGGCCACGGAAACCAACATGATTATTCGTCTTGGAAATCGGTCCGCGGTGGGAGACGGAGTTGGCGAACGGATCGTTACGTGTCTGGCCGGGCGTTTTGTCTCTAAGAAGGCCAGCTTGTTGCCAAGGATGCGGCCGGGTAAGTGGACAGCGGTTATCGCGTCTATAATTTCGACCTGTAAATTGATTTAAAATAAGGAGCACTGCCTATGGAAGCCAGTTTACAATGTTGCGCGAAAAAATGACCGTTTCGTTAAGAACTTGCTCATGTTTCGAGTCGGATTTAGCCGTAGGGTATATATATATATATATATATATATATATATATATAATTACTTCGCCTACCGAAGAAACTTATGGGATGCATAGGCAGTATCAGAAGTAATCGAGACTCGATTGTACAGAAACGGACTTCCGCCTTGATTATACCTTGACGAGGGTGCAATAATGGACGCGGGCCGAAAAGCGATAAGTGATATGGCGGGTATCAAAACTGAAGACCTTTGGAAGACCGTGCGTAGAGTCAACTGGTACCAGCAACGATCCGAAACCAGTAAAGTATACGTAAATCGGACGATTTAACAATCGCGGTAGGGAATAATGCAACGGTGTCGGTGACTGTTCCACTGGCGGAATGGCGGAATGGCGGAACAGGAGTGACTGGCGGCGAAAGGGATGGGAAGAAGGCAGAAACGCGAGGAGGAAGATGAGGGAGGCAGCTGGCGAGGTAACGGGATCAGAAGGGGGTGGCTGGGTGGAGCAGTTCCCACAGGAAAGCCGACCGAGACGAGAGACAAGCATGAAAGCCAGGCAAACGAAAGACGAAGTGGCTGTGACAGGCTGGAAATTACTACTCGGCGACGCGTATCTCTTCGCTCCGGCATTCTACTCTCCGCGTCCGCGTTTCGGCCTGTTCTCGCCCCCGTTCCGCGTTACCCAGACGCTCTGTTTCGCGGACGGCTTCGAAGAAGCAAAGCGGGGAAATTACATTTTGCCTGCCCTCGCGTCCCCGTCATATTTCCCCCGGATCGCGCTTCCAAGCTCGGCTTTATTAACGTCGATAGGATCTCTGTGAAACTCAATTCTGACGTGGCTTCGCTTAAATTCGCGACGCCGGCGAAGACAGCGCTTTCCACAGTAATAGAAAGGTGACATCGATTCGGTGGACGGGGGAACGCGGATATTAACAAGTCTCTGGATTTCTTCTGCCGAATGGAATGTGGAGCGCCGTGACACCTACTGCGGATATGCAGTCGAGCTGCTACCGGGGAAACGCGATCGGGAAATGTTCTACGTTTCTTATCCTACTCAGGGATCAATTTGATTGAAACATTGCTATTGAAATGGCGCGGGGAGTGTCTTGCTTCCCCCGCGCCGTTTTACCTCTCCCTACCGAAGGTTGTGTAAATCCCTGCAAACCGGATTCTGCATTTTAACTTGTGTATCATTTTCACGGAGCACGCGGTATTATTGGGTTGGCGAGAAGGTAATTTCGCTTTTTAGTGTGACATAAAATCGAGAGTACTTTCTTACCAACGCAATAGTTATTTGACCAAAAAAGTAGACAGTAGTTTATTTAAAGCCCATTTTTTAAACGAACTTTATTCCAGTCGTTTTCATTGAGCAAAATGGAAAGAAGAATAGAGAAAAGTCGTGTAATAAAAAAAAAAACATATTAAAACTAGGTTAAATCACTAGGCGCACTGTACAACTCGTATATTACACCGAGTGGAAATTTTACTGGGTCTTCCCGAATTGAATAAATCCATTTTCGAAACGTGCAGTTTAATCCAGCTTAATATGATTCTTCGCGTTACAAGCAATGTACAGAGAAGGAATTAAAAAGAGAAGAGATTCTTTGGAAATGTCGTTGACGAGTTGCCCGTGAAGGCGAAACGTTTAAGCGAGTTGAACGCGAAATCGGAAAAGAATTCGAGAAGATGTGATCACGGCTACCGAATTTCACCCCTGGCTACATTCTCCATAACAGTTCCTACTGGTCCAGGGACGGCGATCCGACCCACGATACGGCTGGCAGGCTATCGCAACTCAACCGTAATATCTGATGTCTTGATGCGCGTATGTCCCGGCGGCGAGAAAAAAAGGAATCCGGGCTTCGAACCCTCATCGCCGAGCATCCTTCTGTTTCTGGAAGGAGCCGTGTGAGCATGCAAGAGGATTCGTTTGTACTCATTTCAGCTTCCGCGCTTCACGGAACGGACGGCTCAGGGCTCGACCTCACTGCCGGTCTTATTGTTTCCCGATCACGATCTGAAGTAGCGGCAGACGTTTTGGAAAAATCCGTAGCCGGGAAACGTACGGGATACACGAGCGAAATTTGACACAGATCTTTCAGGAAAAGATTATCGATTCGTGTCAAATCAGAAATTTTGAAACATTCTTTACAACTCAAGGTCATTCAGTTTGGCGCGTGGATAAAAGATGGATATAGGATACGAATAATTGAAACAGCGAGTTAGAACAGTGACATTCGTGTCCTTAAAAACTTTCCTACTTTACAACGAACTTTTGGCACAAGGAGAAAGAGAGAAAGAGAGAGAGACCGCGTTTCCGGCGTCAGTCCCGTGAAAACGACGAGTTGGATTTCGTCACGAGCGCCTTTCGAACGTGAATAGTTGTATACATACGGCGGAAGAATACACGGTCGTCCATTATGTCGCGATTTGGAAACGATTTCGAGGAGAAAATAAACGGGGATAAGAATAAAGGCGAGTTTGGTGGTCGGTTCGTTATTATGATAATTATCGGCGGAGGTTTCACGCGCGTTTGAAACGAACGTGACGTTCCGGATATACGTAAACCGGTGAGTCAATGCAGCTCTTCCGATTATTTCTTCATGGTATTCTAATGCGATACGAGAAAGTTCGAGACGTCTGAATGATACCCGCCTCGAATGAGTTTATCATCGGTCTCATCCGACGGAGAGCACTTTTCTTATTACCGCTATCTCCTCTCCGTCATTTCTCCGTTTCGATGCAGCCTCGCTCGGAAACGTATTACATTTGATTCCACCTCGAGATTGTCGATACCGGCTCAGACCGAAATTCAAGACTTCCTTGATTTGCATACAGGAAGCACTTTAACGAGCAACCTTCGTCTCTGCCGATCCGACGCGATATCGCGGCGGTTTCGAAAACGACGTGTTTATGAGTTTATGCCACACAGGCATTTAAATCATACTAATATCCATGCGTTCCCATGCATTACATCCCGTCGCGTTTGACCAACGATTTTCTGAATAAATTACTAGTTAGTTTTGACTCGATACATTTTTTATCTCGAGAAGGTCGATGCACCGGAACAACCGACGGCCGACATATATTTTCTTGATTATGGGGGTCACTTTTTTCCAAAGATTTCCGACAACAAATTTTTGTTGTCGTTACTGCGACAGTAGTGTTGTTGGGGCAACGGTCGAAGCCGAAATCAAAGAGGCAAATCCTTTTTTTTCCCTCCACCAAGAGCGGTAAAAAAGTTTACTTCTAACCTATATAAGTGCTCGCCACGGGGAAATATTTTTCACCGCTTCAGATCCAGACTCGAGTGTACGGACGACGCTTTGAAGAGGCCACAATTTCGGTTTCGTTGTGGATAAATGCTTTTCCGTCCAGTTATATTCGGCGTTACGGGCAGTTTTTCAGGCAATAAAACGATTCCCGGCCAATCATAAAGCCGACGGTTTCAGTTACGGAAACGAATAAAGTGGCGCTGGTCAGAATCCCAAATTATCCGAAAGAATTTATTTCACGTTAATTTCCAACGCCGTTGATTTCGCTTCGGCGAAAATTCGTCGTCGAACGAGCCGCGGAAAACGCGTGTATTTTCGCTGCGATTCTAAAGATATTTGTATTGGTAATACGCGGGGCAAAGTTTCACGTTTGACGTGTATTTTCCGGCGTGTGCATTACATTTCGAAATGCAGAAACGCCAACAACGAACTATTTACGAACTACTTCCGTGACTAATCGGTTAAAATGAGAATAAAGGAAGACATTTATATAAACAATAAAATTAATCGCAACAGTTAAAAATATGTAACCATTGTTAAATAACGTACTTTCCTTGATTATTTTCTTAAAAATAGTAATAATAATAACAACGATATACAAATGTTTAAGCATAATGTGTATTTCACCCAACAAAACTGTCCGCTGCGCGGTGCGAGATACGAAAATGAAACACTCGGCTCACTGAGAGCCAAATGAGGTTCTGCGTCAACTACACAACGGTCACCGACTCGTGCAACAGCAAAAATATTTTGTGCAAGCTACGCGTAAAAAAACGTGTCCACCGAACGTTTCCGACTGTTGACGACACTGCGTTTCGTGATGGCGACGCGTACGATGTGAAATGACGTTTAATAAGCTCAACGGGACACTGGCGATTGTCATCGAAGACCGCATGAAAATCTCGGGACGGTAATCCGAGTAGATGCGAGAGAGCAGGATCAGCCATATTCCGCGTATCCTGCCTGCCCGGGGTCGCCCAGGTGCATTTTTCGGTGCGAGAAAACAGGCGAGGACGAGGGGAGCCCTTCCCTCCCCTCACCCCTCGCCACCACTGCGGCCCAGCAGGAGGGTGAACGCAGGGATAGGAACGGCTACCTGAGTCCCGAGCCAGGATTCTCTTTTCCCTGTAAACTCGGGCGCCTAACTGTCTACCGATCCCACCGCCGCCGATCTTTCGCGTCGGCGGCTACATAATGATTTCTCGAACTCGCCGAGACCTACCCTTACCTGGCTAACGGACCAGGGGTTCTCAACTCGCCATCGGAGAATGTCAGCCTGTGAACAAGTTCCAGTGAGAACTGTTATCCGAGAGAATACTCGGACAACAACGAGAGTAGCAACAATTTATAGCGAGTTTTTCAGTCTCTTCCGATGGTGTTAAATGGATCTGTCGAGGAAAAAGTAACTTTTTTTCTCTGGACACGATAAAAAATACCGTGGATCCGTTAAGAAAAAAGTCTGTTTATATTTTAAGAGATGATTCAACGCTCGACGGCGCCGTGTATTTTTTTGTCTTCTCAATCGTGGCGAGAGGTCGGAGGTGTTGCAACATTTGCAACGATCCGCGGATTGTAAACGGCGATATCATTCCTCGCGTTTCGACGGTCGGCTATTTCGCATAACATTTTTTTCCTAGTTTTCTATCGATGTCTTACGAAACACTTCGAAGTCGCTTGAACAATTTTGAACGCTGGCAAGTCGAAGGTTGCGACGTAAGTGGCAATGTCGGAGAAGGAGCGTCGCATTATCATCCGCACTTTGTTTACCGCCCGTGCACGGCGACAGGTACGAAAAAGTGGCTGTGCAAATATTAACTCGAACAACAGACAACGTTTCCCAACGCCGGTCGGTTTCGTAACACCGGTAGCCGGGTTTGCTCGCTCAAAGTTATCTGGACCTGCGAGTGTTTCTGTCCGCGTCCCCGTGTTCTCTTCGTTTCACTGTGTACACACGAAATCCATTCGGGATTTTCGGCAGCTCGAGAAACACGCTCAACGCCGGCAAAAAAATTAGCTAACGGCTTGCAGCTACCGTCGCCTTGGCAACGACGATATTTGTTACCTGCACCCAGAAACTTTTTATCGAGGTAATGTACTTGTTGTCGGTTTTACAACAACAGTTCTTGAAATGCGACGATGATCCGAGCGCATTGAAATACCTGTGCTCGTTAATGCTTCTGTAAACAGTAACTGATTCCCGGTTGCCGGAGCCTGTTGTTGTTGCTGAATTGCTGTTGTTGGAACGACTACAATGTTATCGTCTAGGTAACTACAATCTTTGTAACCGCAACAAAAAATAAGTGCCCCTGGCTACAGAGTTCAGTTTGGTCATCCGGACTTCCTAACGATCTCTGTGATCTTCCTTTGTAGTTGTAACACCGCGATCCAAAATATGGCGGTTACACCAACTATTACCCTTATATGGTCATAAAGAATGTTAATATTTCCGTTCGGGTAATTAATTCCTTTATAGCCATACTTCGTTAAACGCAGTTGAGAAAAAAAGAACAGGAGAATAATATTTAACGAAATTAATTTTTTTATTTAGAGCAATGTTAGTCAATTTGAAAGGTTCGCCGAATCGTTTCTGTAATTCTTAACGAGGTGCGGCGTCATTTTCGGATACCGACGGCGCCGAGACAGAGACCAAGGGAAGTGCAGGAATAACAAAATAATATTATTGAAAGTGCGCGATCCAATGGAAAATAAGGTACTTCCGGGCGCGGTACAAGGAACGCGTGGCGCGGACCTCGGGTTAAAGCGGTAAATGGTATTTCAAGAGATTAGACGTTCCACGAGACAGAGATCCCTTCGGCAAGAATAATAAAAGGGAGGAGTCGGCTGAGACGTTCGAGTGATGTCGAGGATGCGCGATGCGACCGTTTCTACTGCTTCTCCTCCCGATGTTGTGCCTCGTTTCGGTGTGAATGAAAAATCAGGAAAATCGTGAAAGGGACGTTAAAAGAAAAATGATGACACCTCTCTAACAGCAAATTCTACAAAGTAACGCTCTTTCGGAATTAGCAAAGGATGGCGAGACGTATCTACGAATTGGGAAAGAAAATTTGGCAGATTACACGCGAAGGCATCACTCACGAAATCTTATACCCTATTTTCCCCGAAGACGCCGATACGTTTTCCAAGTGGAGAACGCGATATAAGCCTGGCCGTGGTTCGACATGAAAGACGTGCTCGTAGCTGTCTCCATCGCGATTTCAAAAAGCATCGCGACGGTTGAAGTTTTTCCAATCCGGAGATTTTTCTCGGAAAAGGGATTCCTTTCTTGCGGAAGCGAACCAAGCGTGCCGATCCTCGTCAGGTAAGGTTACAGTTGGCCGGGGAGCACAGGTGAGAAGGGAAATACTGGAAATGCGGAATACGAGTATCGGGGATAAAGGAAGGAAACTATTGACCAGGCAGCCTCGGTCGGCTCCCGACTCTCGCGATATCGCAGCATCGCGCGCGCACGCGTCGTACTCATTCAATCGCGCTCGCCGGTTCCGTACGACTCGTCCATTGTGCGCCTCGGTCCTTTTCACCGCGAGGGGTAACAATATTATTTCATTCACGCCTCGAGAAGCGTCCATTAGGCAGTTCGCCCAGACCGAGAGCCGCTGACGGAGGACCTGTTCGGACGTCGAAGCCGCGTCGTAAACACTTTTTATATCGCATCGAGAGTAATTCGGCTGGAATTGCCATCCGGGGTAAACAAAGCTGTTACCTTAAACTGCAGCAGAGCTTGGTTGCTTAAAATCGCCATACTTCAATTGGTATTTTAATACTTACACTCTCATCGATAATAATACGCGTGAATTTTGTAGTATGGAATTTTAGGTTAGAAATTCGGTACAGTACAGCAATTTCGTATTGGTAAACTGTTCTGTGTAATTTCGCAAAGGCATGAAATCTGAGGCGAAAACTGGCGTAAAAGGAAAATGCACAGTCGTCGAGGTGAGTGCAAATTGTCATTTAACGGTACGTTAAATCGACGCCATATTCGTCATCGAGGTAAGGCCAATGTTTGCTCCCTTAAAAGAACAAAAAAAAATGCGTCGACCATATACGGTCAAAAGGTGCAACTATCAAGACGCGTCATTTTCCCCAGCTTTGGTTGGCTATGCAAAAATATGCAAAGCGTTTTGCACGTTAACATCCTCCGCTTCCAATTCTGAAGAATTTAAAGTTGGGAAAGATGTAAATTATACGCGAGTATAGGAATGAAAGAAGTAGTTTCAGGAGAAAGACGTGGCGACTTGCGCGGGAGTTTGTCGGCCGAAGCGAAACGTTCATTGATTTGCTTCAAATAACGCTGAATAAAAAATGTAATACAGTATTCATTTCGGGAGCGCGTAAATCCTGATGAAAATACCTATTACATCACAACAGTACTTACACTTTACAAACACGTTACCGATTTTGCTCGTTTATAACATTTCATCGTTTATCGACATAACAGCTTTAACATTTCATAATTTATCGTAGTTAACGTACCGTCGTAAAAGGTACAATTCTTCGATCAACAGACGCCGCCATTACACTTTTCGGCACTAGTTTTGCTGCGATAGTAATGAAAACAATGTATCAGTAGTATAACACACTGAAACAGTTCGTAAAGTATTCGCCATCCAATCGGAAGCTGCAAAGTGTCTCTTCGACGTACGCAAATCCTGCGAAATCTTTCTGCTCTTGTAGAGCTGCAATTCCGCAACGCACGCATCACCGCAGTCTACTACATTTCGGCAGATGCGACATTTCCGTCACTTCCAATTTAGGCCGCCATGCCGAAGAGGGCGGTGTGACGTGGACGCGATGTGACAAATCACAGACGCTCCTCTCGGCCTGGATCCGACGGTGCCCAGGTCGGCGTCGGAGCGTCGTGTCGGACGGGCGCGTGAACAATCCGCGTCCGGGCAGGCGGCGCGAATGCGCGGCTGGAAGCGTCGTGCGGTTTTCGGGCGAGCGTCACGCGCCGCTCATCCTCCGAAATCGTCGAATCGTGCGGCCACACGAGAGGCTGGAATTTCGTGCTGGCCGCACGACATGAAAATACGACTAATTTATGATAATTTTCTGGCCCGCTTGGCGTGCCGTCCGATCGGCGAAGGTCGGCCGCGGTGGCGCGGCTTTCGAGGTGAAAAGGCGAGAGTGCGCGCGCGCGGACGGAAACGCAACGCGGCCGATTAGTCTCGCGCGCGACTCCCATGAATATTTATCGGCCTAATTTGTTACGATTCTCGCCTGAGGCGTGAAAACGGCGCACGGCCCGGCTACCCTTCGTGTGTGCCGCCGCCTCTCCCGATCCTCGCCTTTCTTTTCCATTCTTCCCGGCCCAGCGCGGCCTCCTTTTTTTCGCCGTTCCGCGAAGGATCGATCCGACTGTCTCGCACGGCCTTTTAAACAGTGGAGAGAAATGAAGGCTCGTGGCGGAATTTGCATTTTTAGCCCGGTTTCGCTGAACGCTCGGGATTATTGAAATATATTGCCGATTTAAAATACGGCTTCGCCGTCCGACGCTGCTTCATTAAAAATACATATATTTTTCGCCAACTCGCGACTCTGTGTGCGTCGTGCAACCCGCGAACACCGGCTCGGCCGGGTTTATCTCTGCTTTTCTCCGCCATTCTCGATGGGATGTGGAATTGCGCCACCGAACGGAATCTGAGAACATGGTAAAACATTTTACCGTAGATTCGCCGAACTCCCCAAATTGGGGAGAAAGATAGGGGAAAAGTTAATTTAATAACGACTGTAGTCTTTTTTTTTACCATTTCTTGTTTACCTTATCTCTACTGTTTTCGTCACATTTCTCAAGAACGCGATATTTGTCCCACGCTACTTCGTCTATCGAAACTTAACAAATGCGTACACATTTGCCAATCGTGTTCCGGACAGTTACCCAGCCCGGATAATTCCTACTCATTCACGAAATTGCAGAGTAGCATAGAAACGCGTCTATGCAAAGGCACCGGACTACTTTTTTCAATACACTTCCCTCCCGACCACGAGACCTCACACCTATCATTTGAACCCAGTTCTAGGATAGGGATCCTGGTAACAGGTACCCCGAAAAAAGCGCTAACGAGGCCCCGCCCGAGAAACAATACGCGTTAACTATTCCGAAAAGTTTTGTTTCGTGAGCGCGTGTTGCTCGTCGTCGGTTTGAATGGGACTGTCAGCACTTCTCTCTATCCTCCCGTTCCTCCTTTTTATTCCCTCTTAATCGCCGCGCACGCGCTGCCTCGTTGCAAAGTCAGACAAAAGACGCGCGCCGTTCTTATGCATTCGGGCCGAATCCAACGTCTCGCATGGCCGAGCAAGCGCGTCGGCCATGTGCAAAAGCGCCGTTTACCCTCGCCTCCGACTGTTTCCTCGCGACTGCGTTTCATCCAGTTTTCGCTTATTATTAACGAGTAATCGACAAAGGTAAAATCGGTGACTCGGTGCGCGACCGATTCTCCCACAACTGACATATAATTCGAATCCCGTCGGAGCAG